>CAEGAE010067505.1:0-70871 GCA_903067095.1 Girardinus metallicus | reverse complement strand
TAGCAACTTAAGAAGGGAGGCCCAGACTTCCCTCTCCCCAGCCACTTCTTCCAGCTCTTCCGGGGGAATCCCAAGGCGTTCCCAGGCCAGCCGAGAAACATAGTCTCTCCAGCGTGTCCTGGGTCTTCCCCGGGGCCTCGTCCCAGTGGGACGTGCCCGGATCACCTCACCAGGGAGGCGTCCAGGAGGCATCCTGACCAAATGCCCGAGCCACCTCAATTGGCTCCTCTCGATGTGGAGGAGCAGCGGCTCTACTCAGAGTCCCTCCCGGATGGCTGAGCTTCTCACCCTTTCTTTAAGGGCGAGCCCAGGCACCCTACAGAGAAAACCCATGTCGGCCGCCGGTATCTGCGATCTCTCCACGACCTGGAGAAAGCACTCCAAGGTGTTGAGGATCCCCTCAACACCTTGGCTGCGCCTAGAAATTCTGTCCATGAAAGTAATGAACAGAATCAGTGACAAAGGGCAGCCCTGGCGGAGTCTATCTCTCACCGGAAATGAGTCTGACTTACTGCCGGCAATGCAGACCAGACTCTGACACCGGTCATACAGGGACCTGACAGCCCATATCAAAGGTCCTGGTACCCCATACTACCGGAGAACCTCCCACAGGGCTCCCCGAGGGACACAGTCGAACGCTTTCTCCAAGTACACAAAACACATGTAGACTGGTTGGATGAACTCTCATGCACCCTCCATGACCCTGCTGAGGGTGTAAATCTGGTCCAGTGTTCGACGACCAGGACGAAAACCACATTGCTCTTCCTGAATCCAAGGTTCGACTATCCGACAGACCCTCCTCTCCAGAATCCCTGAATAGACTTTGCCAGGGAGGCTTCAGAGTGTGACCCCCCTGTAATAGGAGCACACCTTCCGGTCCCCCGGTTTGAACAGGGGGACCACCACGCCAGTCTAAAAATCCAGGGGAAGTACCCCTGATGTCCATGCAATTTTGCAGAGTCACATCAGCCAACACAACATCCAGAGCTTTAAGGAACTTCGGGTGAATCTCACCCACCCCCGGGGCCCTGCCACCGAGGAGCTTTTTAGCCACCTCGGTGACCTCGTCCCCAGAGATTGGACAGCCCGAACCAGAGTCCCCAGGTTCAGCTTCCTCAATGGAAGGCATGTTGGTGGGATTAAGGAGGTCTTCAAAGTATTCTGCCCACCGGCCCACAACGTCCCGAGTCGAGGTCAGCACACCATTCCCACTATAAACAGTGTTGGTGCTGCACTGCTTCCTCCTCCTGAGATACCAGATGGTGGACCAGAATCGCCTCGAGGCCTTGCAGAAGTCTTTCTCCATGGCCTCTCCAAACTCCTCCCACGCCCGAGTTTTTGCCTCAGCAACCACCCGAGACGCATGCCGCTTTGCCCGCCGGTACCCATCAGCTGCTTCTGGAGTCCCACAGGCCAAAAAGGCCCAATAGTCTGACAGCATCCCTCACCGAAGGTGTCCACTAACAGGTTCATCGGTTGGCGCCGCGACAGGCACCGACAATCTTGTGGCCACAGCTCCGATAAGCTGCCTCGACAATGGAGGCATGGTCCACTCAGACTCAATGTCCCCCACCTTCCCCGGAACGTGTTCAAAGTTCTGCCGGAGATTGGAGTTTAAGGTCCGTCTCACAGGGGACTCTGCCAGACGTTCCCAGCAGACCCTCACAACACGTTTGGGCCCGATAGGACTCCATCTTCAGTGGAGTCCTATCGGGAGCTGCAGAGTGTCTGATGCCGGTCAGACACTCCAGGTCTGACCGGCATCCTCCCCCACCACTGGAGCCAACTCACCAACAGGTAGTGGTCAGTGGACAGCTCTGCACCTCTCTTCACCCGAGTGTCCAAGACATACGGCCACAGATCCGATGAAACGATGACAAAGTCGATCATCGAAATGCGGCCTAGGGTGTCCTGGTGCCAAGTGCACATATGGACACCCTTATGCCTGAACATGGTGTTCGTCATGGACAGTCTGTGACGAGCACAGAAGTCCAACAACAGAACACCATTCGAATTCAGATTGGGGGGCTGTTCCTCCCAACCACGCCCCTCCAGCTCTGATTGTCATTGCCCACATGAGGGTTGAAGTCCCCCAGCAGAACAAGGGAGTTCCCAGGAAGGGCACTCTCCAGTACCCCCTACAAGGGTACTGGAGGGAATACTATATTTTCCAAGAAGGATGGGTAATCTGAACTGTCGTTTGGCCCGTAAGCACAAACAACAGTCAGAACCCGTCCCCCCACCTGCAGGCGGAGGGAGGCTACCCTCTCGTTCACCCGGGTAAACCCCAACATCGTACAGGTGCCAAGATGGGGAGCAACACGTATGCCCACTCCTGCCCGACGCCTCTCACCGTGGGCAACTCCAGAGTGGAAGTATGTCCAGCCCCTCTCAAGAAGACTGGTTCCAGAACCAGAGCCATGCGATGTGAATCAGTTATTACCAGCAGTGTTGACAACAATGAAGATAATGATTGTCTTAATGTTGTGTCAAACAATAAAGTACAGAACATTGTGGAACAGTGCTCTGTAGTACATCGATTGGCCTCTTACAGATTTCTTCTGTTTTAACTGCTTTTTTCTGATCTTCATTTTTTAATTAAATACAAAATGCAAATTTTGAATAATTTTATTTTTATAAAAGCTATCCTGACCTCGTGAAAAACTAAATTGTGCTTAAACCTAATAAATGGTGTTAACAGCCTGTTAAGGTCATGCCAGTCAGAGGTAAACTTTCTGGTGTGTTTTGGATTATTGTCCTGCAGTATGATCCTAGCATTTGAGTAGAAAGGGTTACCTTCCAGGTCTCTACGTTGTTTGAAAATTAACCCGACAGACTCACATTCAGCTGATTAGCATTATCAGCCAATGAGGCAGCACAAGTTAGACGAGCTCGTTAACTTCCACAACCTTTGAGGATGTACTTAATTTTTATACAAATTGAGATGACATATTTCTATGGGATTAAAGGAACTATTACAAACTGATTACCTTCCTTTTCAGAATTTTCAGGGCAAGGCAGCCCCAGACCAAAACTCTTCTACCACTATACTTGATGTTCTTTTCCTGAAATGTTTTGTTACTTCACACCAGAGGTAACATACGTACATATTCCAAAGCGTTATACATTTGTCTCGTTAGTCCACATTATATTTTCCCAGTCTTGGGGGTTATCCAGGTTTTATTGGACAATGTGGGGTTTTTTTTATTTTATTTAGGGGTGGGGTGAGCCTCCTACATGGATGCTAGTTTTACCAAGCCTCCTTATTGTTGACTCATAAACAGCCATGACAGAGGCATGTGAGGCCTGCAGAGCTTTAGATGTTGTTGTGGATTCATTCATAATTTCTGGTGGTCGGTGCAGTTTTGGAGTAGTTTTAGTGAGCTGGCAATGCCTAAGAAAGTTCACCTCTTTTTCATGTTTTCTCCAAGTCCAAAAGCCTTAGAAATGACTTTGTAATTCATTCCAGAGTAATAGATGTTAGACACATTGTTTCTTATCTGTTCTTTGATTTATTTAGATCGCAGCATGATGTATTGCCTTTTGTGATGTTTTAGCCTACTTCTGATTTAAGTTTTTAATGCTTGTCCTTTTACCTGGCTGATTTGGATAGCTTTTATCCCATCCATCCAACCATTTTCATACACATTTATCTCTACTGGGGTTGTTAGGGGTGCTGGGGCCTATCTCCAGCGGTCAATGGGTGAGAGGTGAGTTACGCCATCAGTCCATCGCAGGGCAGCTTTTATCCCTTCATATATTAACAAATAACTTAAAAACTGTGTTTTGTGTTTATTCTGTTTTTTTTTAAAATAAAATTAGTCTGATTACCTGAAATATGCACGTCTGGCAACAAACCAAAACCTTAATTAATCTATAAGAGGAAAATACTTTCTCACAGAACTACATGGTGAGTGAAGTGCGTAAATACATCTGGTTTCAGAGAGAACGGTTCTGAGATGAAATATTGAGTTGTTCTCTCATCCAAGCATCCTCCTCATCACCAACAGGAAACAATTAGCTGCATACATGCAATACTAAAGCATTTGTTTAAATAAAATTTAATTCATTTTGCCAGTAGGTTATAATGATACGCTAAGCTTCTTACCTACCTTACAAGATTCATTTACAGTGAAAATAAGCAACAGTTGACGGCAGACAGTAGGATTAAAAGCCTCTATCCCCGCTGAGTGTCGGTCGATAGAAAAACTGCTGCTGATGTGATGCAATCTCTTCAGCTGAGATTGCAAAAGCGAGATTTAACGCAACGCAACCAGCCGCCGCGTTTCACTGGCACCGTCCTCCCGTCATCTCAGACGGACGCATCCCGACCCGCAGCTGCCTGTAACAGGGTCTGCTCCGGAAGTGTGGGCGGCGGGACGCGGCTGGACGAGACCCGCTCTGTCCGTGGTATTTCTCCTGCTGCTGCTGCTGAGCCTCTAATGTGTCTGCAAACCACCGCTTCACATCGTCATCACGACTCGATGAGGAAGGCTGTTTTTTTTAAAAATATATCTCAAGGCTGCCACATCATTTTCAGAGGCTCTGATTCATAGCTGAGGAAATTCTGAATGCAGTTCCTGGCCGCGCCACTAGATGGATGTGCAGGCACATAGAGCGGGATTAGATTTTTGTCAAAGTCAAAATGTTGATACGATTTTCGTGAATTTGTACAATGTATAATTAATGTAAAACTTACGTGTTTGTTAAATAACAGTTTTTTCCGTTTTAATTGATAGCTCTACACACAGTAGTGGGTAATTGTGAAGAGAAAAAGTTTCCAAAATTTAAGTGTGGCATTTACTTTTATGGTAATACTCCTAAATAAAATCCAGTGCAACAAGCTGCCGTTTGATTCAGAAGTGATTGAATCAGTAAATATAGAGTTATGTGTAATTCAAGTTTAATATAAAATATAACTGCTTTATGCATGGAGTCTGCAAATTCTCCTAAGCAAATCCTCGATTCTAAACAGGTTCTCCAACTTCCTTTAACTTAGATGTAACTTGCCCAACATGGAACCCACCTCTTACCCAATGACTGCTGGAGATGGACACCACACTCTCCAGAACCCAGCATAGACAAACTGGTATTGACAATGGGTGGAATTAGACGATCTATGCATACTTGAGAGGTTTGTTGGAGAACAGTAGTGACCACACAGAAGACCAGGGGACACAACAGGCAGGTGAGGAATAAAACTGTAGAAAAGTTTAAGTTAATCGCCAAAGCAGTCAAGATGCTCATGATAACTTTGGAGGACCTGCAGAGATTCACATTTCAGGTCACCGCTGTTAACAGGACAAATGTGAGTCAAGCATTCACCTCTATGGCAAAGTGGTTATTAGATTATTATGAAAATAAAGTTTATAGAAGTCTTGATTGTAAATCAGCACAAGGCATGATGGCTGATAAGCCTTTGGAAGAAGCTGCTCAGGTCTGATCAGATCAAAATTAAGCTTTGCGACCTATAGGTAAAACATATATGGAGAAATAGTGACACTGTTCATCAAACAATCAAGTTTAATTGTAAAGCAAATTTCAGCAACAAGGCCATTCAAAGTGATTTACATCATTAAAATGCATAAATAAAAAGCTTTTAGAAAAATATGCAGTCACCAATTTAAGAAATCAGTAACAAATGTTACATTTTGTTGAGTGTGATCATCAAAATCCTCAATACACATGTTGGCCAGTTTTCCAAGATAACTATAAACAGGTGGGGTTTTAACCTTGATTTAAGAATTGATTTTTTATACAGACCTGTGAAGACGCCGTTGCACTAATCTATGCGACTAAAGATAATTCAGTTTTTCTAGATCTTGCTGAGACATTAGTCGTTTAATCCTGGAAGTGTTCTTTAGGTGACAGAAGGCCGACTTTGTAACTGTCTTTATGTGGCTCTGAAGGTTCAGGTCAGAGTCCATCACTACACCTAAATTTCAGACCTAATCTCTAATCTCTAACTTGCAGCTGTAATAACTGGAGCTGTGCATTGACTCTAGATCACTTCTCTTTAGGTCCAAACATATTAACTTCAGTTTTGTTTCTGTTCAGCAGATGAAAGTTGTGGCACATCCCTACATTTATCTACTCTAAGCATCTGCCCAGTGCTTGGGTGGGTTAAGAGTCACCTGGTGACATCGTAATGTTGAGATGTGTATCATCTGTGTAGTTTTGATCGCTAATCATATTTTCAGTCCAGAGACCTGAGTCAGTTGAAACATATAGCTATTGAATAATCCCAAGAACTGATCATTGGGGTACCAATTTTCTATTTTATCATGCAGTCCTTCAAAACATGAAAACTAGACCAACAAGATACTTATTTCATTTAATCTCTAATAATATCTAAAATACTGAACACAATTGAAACCATAACCTCAAAATTATATGGTGGAATAGAATGAAATATAAATGAAAAGCTGTAAAAGTGTTCATACATAGAGAGACACACTAGTTTTGGCCCACTTCCACAGCAATCATTTATTAAATGCATGTTATGTCCAGCATAAGCTTTTAAAATAAGCAGTGAAGTGGTTAAAACGTTTAAAAGCTGCTTTAAGCATTCAGCTCACAATGAGCTCTTTTAAAAATACTAATAGAACTCATTGAGTACCATTTGCAGACCTGAGGTCAGCCCCTCCTATAGAGCAACAAATCAAATGAGCCAGCAAAATGCCTCGGGGAGACTATACACATTGTTGGAACAGAGCTGATGATTTTACTTTGTGTTTAAAGAAATACTTGAATAAAATACAGCCAAAAAGCTTTTTGTAATATAGAAGCAGATCCCTTCATGTCTTTAGGAACGTTGGTGTACAGCTCAGCTCACACGATCTTCAAATTCTTCATAGCAGACTCCAGGCTCTGGAAAGATATCAGTGAGGATGCAAATGTGTCAGATAATCAGAAATAAATCTGACAATAAGGCTGAGGCTTGTATGTGTGTTACCTTGACATCCCAGATGCCCATTCCTCCATCCATGCCAGTGGTACAGAATTTGGTGCACTGGTTTCTTCCTCCCTCCAGCACTGAGATTTGGCTGAAATGGAGGTTTAGGAAAATCAAAGTCAGTACCCTACAACATGATGTGATCACAGCCTGCAGTTTGAATCAAAGAGATTTTAAACTGATTTAAATCTCCTAACTTTTAATTTAGGAGATTTACAGATAATTGCACTGGAGCCTCATTGGAGCCAATCACTTTGTGAATGAGAAGGAGGGTGCAAAATGTTATTTAATTAGGAAATCTGAGTTTTACTTTATGCACAATTGTTTCTTGTTTCCCTATTACATGTGTCTCTTGCTTATTAAGCCCCTTCCAGGTTTTCCCTCCTCTCAGAATCTGAACACTTGTGTCTTCTGACCTGATGCTGTTCTTGTGGAGCGTGGTCAGGTCCTTGTCAGTGCTCTGAGTTTCAGAGGCTCGACGGTCCAGGTTCTTAAAGCGTTCCCTGGCACTGATGTCCTTTGAAGCTGCCTGCTTGGGAACATCCAACTTGCCACCAAATGTCAAGCTGGCATTCGCACCATCATATACATACAGCATCGGGTAACAGTCATGACCCTGAAGAAGCAAAAGACTGCAAGTTTTAAAGACAACAGACACATGAGCAGGTACTATTTATTATACTGTAACATGCTGGTTGTTTTAAGTAAACAGAAGATGAAGAACTCCAGATACAAGCAAAATTCTAAGAGGGACTTTAGTTGTTCAAACAACTTCAAATATTTTGAAGCTGGTGATTATAACATGACAAAGTGTGGAAAAGTTCAAGACATATGAATACATTGAGGTGCTGTAGCCCAATTTAAATTGAGATCATGAACTGTGCTTGAAACAAGTGCCAGGTGTGTCTTGTGTTGAATACTCACAGCAGCAACTAAGCTGTTCTCAGTGATGAAGGTAACACACAGGAGAGGAAGAGTTTCCGAGCTCAGGCTGCTCACCCTATGAAAGTCATGACAAAAAGTTAAAAGTCTAACACTGAAACAAGTGCTAGCTCCCCAGGTATACCGTCCCTCCATCTCTTACGTGCCCGTCTTTCCTCCCTCAGCTACTGACACTGTGGAGTCGTGGGACGTCCAGGACAAACGGTTGCCAGAATGCGAAAAGCACACGCTGTGCACCCAACCGCCACCTCCACCCGATGACGGAGCAGCACCTCCAGTACCTCCAGACTCGAACAGCACCTCCCCAAATGGCATCTTGCTGCCCCAAGGAGTGGGGCCAGGCTTCTCCTCCACCTCCTTTATGTAGGCTGAGAACACCCTGCAGAAGACAAGTTGCATTGCTCCCATCAACTCCTACAGCGCCCTTCACATTTGATGGCACCCTGGTGAAGGTGTGTAAAAGCCTTACAAACAAGTTTCTACTATTATAGTACCATAAACTGCAAATTAATCATTGATTTTTGTTATTCTAAAAGACTCAACCATAAATTTGAATAGTTTTTGCAGCTTGTTTCACATTTGGCTTGTAGAATCAGGAGAAAAGCTAGCAATACCTGCATTTGAAGTCACAGGATCCAGCAGCTAGCAGCACGTTATTAGGATGCCAGTCCAGACTCAGAATAGTAGAACGGATCGGCTTCTTGATGTGCTTGCACACCCACCTAATGTAAAGACACTTAGTCCTATATTATGCTAACTTGTATTTTTCAAATGAATAGAAATTAATTCCATGCAACCTCACCAGTCATTTTCCTGCTCAAAGTAGCAGATTGAAATGAGACGCGAACCGCTGCCAACGGCAAACTTGTTCTCCTTTGGTGACCACTTCACACAGCGAGCGGCCCGGTTGATCCTCAAGATAACCAAGGTGGGCTTCCATGATCCCTCCTTCAAGGTCCACACGTAAGCGTTACGGTCAGCACCACAAGTGACAATCCGGTTACTGTCTGGAGCCCAGTCAATACCTTGAGGGAAAAGAAGCTATTCACATTCTGCACTTATGATGAGGTGTGCAGTTCTAATCAGAAGTTAATCTGCACAAATATATTCATTCTGGAATGGTAAGGATGTACTTGAGCCTCTCTCTTTTCAAGCAATGAGTAAAATCAAACCTTACAGCCAGGTTTGAGTTTGAATTTAGAATGTAGAATTTAGACTTTTTACTGACCACAGCAGCACACTCTCAAATATATTTATACTCTCCACAATAATTTGTTAGTGTTATTTTCAGTCAGATATTCAATGTTAATATGTTAAAGATATCTTTAAAAGATGATGATGATGATGATGATGATGATGATGATGATGATGATGATGATGATGATGATGATGAGTGGAGGTGTATGTGAAAAATTTAGTTTAGTACATGAGGCACACAGATGTTCTCACCTGTTACCTGTCCATTGTGCTCCTTCAGCTCATGAATTTTGGTCCACTTGGTTCCATCTTTCTTGTAGATGTGGACTTCATGGTTATTGGGACACAGGGCAATCTCTAGAACACAAAATCAAGCATTTATATTAACTATGACAACATAGTTCACTGGCCATTTTATTAGGTATACCTGTTTACTAGTGTGCTAATGCAACTAGATAACTTGTTAATTATGTGTCTGCAATTCATGGCAGTTTGGCATCTGGATGCGGTGAAAATGACTTACTGAAGTTTAAACTGAGCATCAAAATTGGGAAGAAATATGGTTCAAGTGACTTTGAAAGTGGCACGGTTGTTGCTAGATGGTCTTGTCTGAGTACTTCAAAATCTGCTGATAGACCGCTTGTTTTTACAAACAGAAAATATTTTTAAAAATCCCACTGAGCAGCATTTGTTAGGATAAAAATGTCTGGTTAGTGTCAATGGCCAGATGGAAAGTGGACAGACTGGTTCAGAATGAACAGCATCTTAAACAACCACTTACTAATACTAAGGTAAGGCAAATACTGTAACTCAACAATAAATCATATCCCAATCATCTTTGCAACATCAATTTGTTCTAATGGTAAAGAACTGCTTGCAGGTTATATTTAATAGGCTTCAAAATTGCATTGTATGTTTACGGTCTGATTTTAATTATTAATTTGGCTCATTGGATAGGCCTTTCTGCCTCTGTACCCCACACCTGCTATAAATGTACAGACTGATATGCTAATGCTACCTGAGAATGATAGCAACACTTAAGATCAAGGAAAAAGTAGTGAAACGTGTATCTGTACTTTAAAGCCATCACATCTCACTTCAATCCTGGAGAAATAGATGAAATGGGAGATTTACACCATAGATGTGCAGCCAACAAATGTGCAGCAACAGTGTATGTTTTTCTGGGAATATCTCTTATCAACCTTCTAGCAGGAGTACCCCTTGGCATGGTACTGGGACCTCTTCTCTTTCCAATATACACCACCTCACTGGGTCAGTTTATCTGATCACATGGCGTCTCATACCATCGCTACACTGACAATACTCAGCTTTATTAATCATTTTTACCCGATGACCACATGGTCCCAGGACTGTCTCCCTGGCATATCGGCATGAATGAAAGCCCATCGTCTTCAACTGAAACTCTCTAAAACTAGATGTTTGTCTTCCCAGGTAAGCACACCACATACCAAAATAACAGTATCAAAAATGAATCCCTATCACTTGCTCCATCAAAGGTGACAAGAAACCAGTCGTCCTGATTGGTGACCAGCTTGATCTTTAATAATCATGTTACCTCCATTGATCCATCATGCTATTTCACATTGTTAAACCTAAGAGAAGTCTGTCTGTATCTAATATAACATGTCTGGTAACTTGTGTCATTCCATGATGGTGACATGACCCGCTGAGCGCTACTACAACAGCTACCTTGTTTGTCTTCAAGGAACCGTTGATGACCCAGCTCTTCAGAGATCATCTCCTAATCCTGTACGTCCCTACGACCTTTACTGCATTTTTTCCTCTTTCTGCATTCCTCCCTATGTTTTCACTATTTTTACACAGTCACCTCTGACAGGACCTGGGATTGTCCTTCTAATAGCTTATTGTTAGCTTTGATATTAACTGCACTGCTATGCAAATATTCATTTGTAAGTTTCTTTGGATAAAAGTGTTAGCCAAGATGCAAGAACATAAAGAAAGGGAAGATGTGCAGTGGAATAATAAGTGAGTGGCTGATTGAATGCCTACAACAGAAAAACTACAGAAACACAGTGGGTCTCTTCCTGGGGGCAGCATACATGGCAGCTTGTGAGAACACAGTGTCTTTTCCTTTAAACTGTGGCAAACCCCACGTTTATGTCTGCAGATGAGTCAGAAGTGTTTGTCTCAGAAGACGAGTACGAGTGCTTTGTGTGCGTTTTTCTTCTCCAGATGAACCAGTCCCAGGGTTAATTTTTGCAAGGTGTGTGTAGAACTAAATATACACAAGTATGACTCGATCACGGATGTCTGTTATATCCGCTTTGCTCAGAAAGCAAAGCACTGGTCAAAATACCCAAATAAGGCTTTGGTTTCCTCTAGCTAACGGTGCACAAAAGCCTCTCAGAAGTTCTCCGGCACCACCCTCACTGCTACAGGAAACAGGAAATACCTTCTCCCACCTGGGAGCCAATAACAGGCCTTGGCTGATAGCATCAAGAGACTTTAGTCAGAGGAAGATGTACCGTTGGGTTTAGCCAGTTGAACGATGAGACAGTTTAAGAAGTTTTTAAAGCAGTCTTACGGGTCCGATCTTTGTTCCACGCATGGCAGCTAATTGGTTCCAGAAGGAAGCTATGGTACGCCATGGCCAATCAGATGTCAGAAACAGATCAGGAAGTGGGGAGAGGAACCTTGTGAACTGAAAGATTAACAGAAAAAGAGAAGTGACAATATACTCGCCTAAAGGAGGAAGCAAAGTTGTGGGAGAAAAATGTTAAATGTCAATAATTAACAGGAATATTGGTAGTCTCACACCATCTAATGATGCAAAATGGAAAATAAATAAAACTATAATCCAGATTTTTATTGTGGTATGGGAAACTTAGCTTGATAACCTGTTTTAATGAAATCCAGACTTTTAGAGGAATATAAAGAACTGTACAGGTCAAGGGTATCATACGTCCCTAAAGCAGATCACTCAACTCTGAGTAGAAAAGCACTAAAACAGCAATAAGACAATTCAAAAATGCAACCATTTCTTTACAAGCAACAGCAAAAACATAATGTTACATAATATAATTTCTCTGAGTACACTTATTTTTCCTTAATCTGTGCTGTCCCTGCAAAATTTGCATGCGTGTGAGCATGACATATGAACTGGAAAAAAAAGAAAATCATGGCTTACTTACCCAGAGGGAAGGACGGTGATGAATAGAGTTGCAGAGATGGGAAATAGAGGGTGAAAAAGGCAGAGGGTGCTCAGCTCGCGGACTCTGGCCAGTCAACGCGAACGCCAACGACAGAGTGAGCTCAGGAAGAGCAGAGCAGAAGCTGAAGAGAGGGGTGGAGAAGTTCAGAGGGGGAAGTGGAGCAGGGTGCAGTCAAACTCAGACATGCAGGAAGTTTGTAGTTTAGGGTTCAAAGATAGGAAGGAGAGGGCAGGTTTAATGGGAGTAAACTTATTTTCCTTTGAAAGAATGAAGTTGAAACAGCTAGTGTGAAAGCCAAAAGTAAAAAGTAAAGGCAGGAGCATGAAAACAATTTAATCTTACACAAAATGGAGGAGGTGCAGAATGAAATGAGAGGCAAAACAGCATGAAGAAAAGGGGAGGGGCGTGTGGGCACTCTACATAAAGAAAGAATTTGAAAAGGAGGAGGACTTCAATATAGAAGAAGAGAAGAAAGCATGGGGTCATTCCAACAAATAGACCGAAACAGCACACTTTGATCACCATTTTAAATTTATGCAGATACCCAAGAACTTTCTCCTTCCCACCTGAATGAAGCTGTTGTTTTATTATTTACAAATAAAAATACAAATGGAAATGTGAGGGATAACATGTCTATTAAGGCACATTTTTTCCGCTGTTTCAGCTACATTTCATATTGATTCCAGGGTTAAAATTATAAAATATATAAAAATGTATATATGTATATATATAGATATTTATCACTTGGACACTTGGACAAAATATTATTTTTTAAAATGACAAAAAATATCAACAATAAAATAACTTGAAACTGACAAAGAATAATTTAAAATAAAACTTTACTGGAAATGCTTTTAAAATGTAGTTCAACCGAATCATTTTAAAAAATCAACAAATGAAACAAGTCTGTACAAAAATGATGGTACCATTAGAAAAAAAGTGAAAATAATTTGACCAAAGGTGTATCCTCCAATTAACATTACAGATGTTTTCATGCTCTGTCAGCTGAAAGCAGCAGGGTTCTGGTTCAGCAAAGCTGTCTGCCTGACTGGTTAGGCAGACCTGTGAAGACAATATTATAGCAGAAACAAAAATGTAATTTGTATTATGAAAAAAAAAACATATAAAACATTCCAATTATTGCAACATTTAAAGCTATGAGCCAAATTGCATTGATCTGTCACTAATATGTCAGATCAATGCAATTTACAATACAAAAGAAAGAGAAAAAAGAAACGTTTTAAATGTTTCAAATAATAGACAAGTTGTGAAGTTTTCACCTGATGAACCATAACTCACAAACTAAGTCACAGCTCTTAGTTTACAGCACAGATAAAATGAAACTCATCATGATCAGGCTTGATGAACCAGAGATGGTCTCCTTCTTTCTCTTCAGTGGCTCCACTGGTGTCACAGTTTTCTTTTGTTTCTACAGCACTGTCATCAACCCAGAACCAGTAATGGAGAGAGGAGGTGTAGTGAAGGCAGAGCCAGACAAAGGGACTGTTGGCTTTCTCAGCCTCCAGTTCAGCAAAGGTCTGCATCTGTTCATCCAAGATGGAGGCCAGCTCTTTGTGGTTATGTCTGCAGTAGCTCAGGGCTTCTTCCCGGGTCTTGTTTTGGTCAATCAGTAAAAAAAGGTGAATCTTATATGACAGAAAGTCAAGCAACTCCATATAGGAAATAATGTAAACATCACAATCAGAGATGCAATAAGTTTATAGCAGGCACGTAAGTTATCTAATCACCTGACTGCTGATTGCAGCAATCCACATTATTAGCAAAAATAGAGGGCCCCAAAACCAAATTTCGCTTAGGGCTGAATGGAGGATTGGGCCGGCCCTGTTCCCCCATCATCGAAGTCAACTCACCACCAGGGAGTGGTCAGTGGACAGCTCTGCCCCTGTCTTCACCCAAGAGTGCTAAGAGCAAACATTGACACCCTGATGCTTGAACATGGTGTTTGTTATAGACAATCTATGATGAGCACAAAAGTCCAATAACAGAACACCACTCGGGTTTAGATCATGGTGGCCGATCCTCCCAACCACACCCCTCCAGGTCTCACTGCCATTGCCCATTTGAGCATTGAAATCCCCCAGCAGAACAAGGAAGTCCCCAGGAGGGGCACTCTCCAGCACCCCTCCAACAACTCCAGAAAGGGTGGGTAATCTGAACTGCTGTTTGTCACATGAGTACAAATAACAGACATAACCCGTCACCCCACAAGTATGTGAAGGGAAGCTACCCTCTTTACTGGGGTGAACCCCAACACACAGCCACCAAGATGGGAAGCAAAAAGTATGCCCACTCCTTCTCTGTGCCTCTCACCATGGTCAACTCAGCAGAGCCACATCCAAAGTCCCCAGGCTCTGCTTCCTAATGGAAGATGTGATGGTGGGATTGAGAAAGTTTTCCAAGTACTCTGCCCAAGTTATTCCCCATGGCCTTTTTGCCTCAGCAACCCCAAGCTGCATGCCGCTTGGACTGCCAGTACCCATCAGCTGCTTCCGGGGTTCCATAGACCAAAAAGACCCGATATATTATTTCACACATATAATAGTCCTGAAGACAGGATACTGTCTTCAACTTGACAGTATCCTTCCCTTCTGGTGCCCATGAGCTGATTCTAGTATTTACCCCCAAAACAGGCACTGACAACCTTGAGGCCGCATCTCCAATAAGCCATCTCGATAATGGAGGCGGGGAACGTGGCCGACTCCGTTCCACCCACTTCCTCCGAAATGTGTCTGAAGCACTATCTTTGTAGTTGGTCAGGAGTCACTTTGAGCCCAACACTGAATTTGTTCTGTCCTTCTGTAGTCTTTTCATAGATGCAGATGTACCCATTATGGCAATTATGTCAGCTTCACAGTCGATATTTGAACGTGATACCCGGTCATCCTCAGCCTTAAACACCAGTTGTCCACACATCATATATGAGTAAAGGCTGCTGGTGTCAGAAGTCACCAGCAAATGACTGAGGACAGATGGTATGTCTGAAATCCAGTTTTTACAGGAATTTCAAAGACTGGATCAGGAGTCACAGGATATCTTAAATCGTCTGGACTGTCTGACCATGGGAGTATCAGGGTCATCACATCAGTGTCACTGAAAAAGCATTTTGTCTTCATGCTGGAGTTGCAGGTGTCGCAACATTCTGCAATTTCACACATATAATAGTTTAGAAGAGTAGTTGTACTAACCTCTCGTTTTTCCTTTGGTAGGTGAATGACAGGACCAAGGTTACGAATAATACGTGAAGACTTCTGACATTGTTCACAATAGTCAGCTGTGTACAGCTCACAGTTTGTGATAATGCCATATTAACACAGGCTGTTAATATGGCATTGTGACATAAAACAAAAAGACTCTTGGCTTGTCTTGATGTACTACATCCTTCATCTTCAGTGTTTCAATTATTTCATTCTGAACTGAGAAGACTTCATCTGGGGGAAATATCTTCCTGGATGGAGCAATGCTGTAAAGAAAAACCTTACAAACAATGACATCTCTGAAAAATGTCCAGATATCTCTTCGGGATACTGAGCCACAAACCTTCAGGCAATACTCAAGTTCATAATGCTATGTGTTGTGGCATTAATCCAACAGTTGAAGAATGAGTTAGAAAATTTGCAAATGTACATCGTTGGCTCATGATTAGCATCCATGCTGTCAAAATCATCTGTGTCATTTTGAATTTCATCTTCTGAGTTTTCTTCTGATGAAGAAAACGATTTCTCCAAAATGTATCCACACTTTCCCAGCATTTGTAATTTCTGAATGAACTTTCTCATCCTTAGAGGAATCTTCCATTTCCTTTTGGTCTTTGGAGGCAATGTCAAAAGCAAAATATTTTGAGCTCTCATCATCAGAGCTCTCTACTAAAATGTCATTGCTTCTTATGCTATATCCTAACAACTTCGTAACAAGAAATCCAATGTCTGAGCCAATAGCAAAAGTCATCTTGACTTGGTGCACAGTCAAAATGGTGTGTAAAATCAGTCTCAAGTCATCTCTCTCGAATCGATCTACCGCCAACAAAGTTGAAAAGCAAACTGAAAATTCTTGTATTTCAGATGATAGTAATAATCTCTTTGAACATTTATGACATCATCGATAGGAACATAGAGGTTCTCATCAACATGATGATGTCAAACAACCTGTGTCAGGTTCTTGTTTGTTTTAGTTGCTATGGAAGCACAAGGAGTTATGTGTGTGGTAAGATTACTTCAATGTCAAAAGTCAATAAATGTGCAAAAATGTAAGTTTTGAATTTATCCTGTTTTCCAACTCATACGTAAATGTAAAAATATGAGCTTTTACCTATGAGAATTCGCGTAAACAATTAAATTAACAAAAGTATTTTTGATAAGTTTTCTAAAGAGAGAAAGTATTTTTTCCAGAAGTTAGAGAACACATGAGTCACATTTACAAACTGGCTATACTCCATCTGCTTGACCAATTTCGCACTGTGGGTGAGGAGAATCTCTTAACCCTCTGATGCGCAAGTGGGTCTTTTTTGACCCGGTGACCTTCCTCTTTAGGTTTGAAGATGATCGCTATGGCACATTCTTGCACTGATTTGTTCTAAGCATCTATTCGGTGCTTGGATGGGTTCAGAGGGACCTGCTGATATCGTAGAGCTGTTACGCTGATGATACTCAGCTGTATAAACCCTGATGAATCCAATCCGCTATGTAGACTACAAGCAAGTCTTGAGGACATTAAAATCTGGATGACACTAAACTTCCTTCTTTTAGATTCCTAGAAGACAGACGTTAAAAAAGTACTTGCTTAGTTAATCACTTCATCTGGATGGTATGGAAGCCCATTTCCACCACTTTGTCATTTTATATTAAAAAAATAAAATTAATTTTCTCAATATAATGAGATACTATCTCAAAATAATGCGATACTATCTCATTGTTTTGAGATACTGTCTCAATATAATGAGATAGAACCTCAAAATATTGAGATACTATCTCAAAGTAATGAAATAGTATTTCAAAATAATAAGATACTATCTCATTTTTTTGAGATAATGAGTTAATATGTCAATATAATGAGAAATAATGAGATATATTGTATTGAGACACTATGTAGAGTCTATATAGACTATCTCAATATAATGAGATAGTCTACATAGGTTCAGGACTTTTGGAGACTGTAGAGGTTGAACCCCCCCTTTCAAACTGGTTCTGTGTTCTTTATTTCCCAAAGTTATGAGGTGGTGAGGGGATGAATATTTCTGCTGCCTGAAATAATCTGTTCCCCCTACATAACTATCTTGTCTTTATGCTGGAGTTGCAGGTGTCGCAACATTCTGCAATTTCACACATGTAATAGTTTAGAGGAGTAGTGTATTTATATAGTGTATTTATATAGTGTCAATATAGTGTCTCATTATATTGAGACAGTATCTCAAAACAATGAGATGGTATCGCATAGTCTTTAACTATGTTTATTCCTCTCTTCATCAACAACACATCCTGTATATTTGGTAACATTTCCTCCTTATTTGCCAAAGTTATGAGGGAGAACCATATGTTTTAGCTGCCTGAAATAATCTGTTCTACCTCTATTTGATAGAAACAAATTAATTTACCAGCAAGTCTTTAACTGTGTTTATTCCTCTCATAATCAACAATAAATCCTGAAAGTTTGAAAACATTTGCTATTATTTGCCAGTTATTAGGGGGGAACCACATATTTTAGCCACCTGAAATAATCTGTTCCCTCTCCATAACATGGGAACAAATTAATTTACCAACAAGTCTTTAACTGTGTTTACTCCTCTCTTAATGAACAACAAATCCTGTAAATATGATAACATTTGCGCATTATTTGAAAAAGTTAAAGGGGGAGGAGGACCAAAAATTTTACCTGCCTGAAATAATCTGTTCCCCCTCTATAACATGAGAGCTAATTATTTTTTTTCACAAACTCTAACTGTTTTTATTCCTCTTATCATCAACAATAAATCCTGTATATTTGGAGTCATTTGCTTTTTATTTGCCAAAGTTAAGAGGGGGGAACTAAATTAACCACCTGAAATAATGTGTTCCCCCTCCAAAGAGCGTTGAACAGGGGAACAGATTGTTTCAGACAGGAAATAACAGGATTTGTTGTTCAGACAGGAATAAACACAGTTAGAGAGTTCGTGAAAAAATAATTACCTCCCATGTTATAGAGGAAGAACAGATTAATTCAGGTAGCTAAAAATATTTGGTTCCCCCCTCATAGCTTTGGCAAATAAGGAGGAAATGTTACCACAATCACAGGATTTGTTGTTGACGAAGAGAGGAATAAACAGAGTTAAAGACTTGCTGGTAAAGTAATTTGTTCCGGAACAGATTACTTCAGGTGGGTGAAATATCCATTCACCACCCCCATCCCCTGCCCCATAACTTTGGGAAATAAAGAACAACTGTTTCCAAATTCTCAAAGTTTGTTATATGTGATAGCATGTAGTATGCTAAAAATTTACTTAATCCAGTAATCTGTCATATTTTACATTAGAACAGGATTGCCGACTTACTTTTAAGTGACAAAAGTTGACAAAAAGACCGATTTTCTTGACGATTGAAAAAAACAACACAAAAAGGTGTAATAAGTATACGGAGCCCTCTAGGGGACATGGGGAACATTTTTTCTATTGCGAGTTCTCTCGCAGTACCTTTGTTACCTCGCAATATGCTTACTGCAACATTTTCTGGTGTACTAAACAGCCACTAAAGTCAATTTCAAATTTCAAATGTATACACATTTAAAGAGTCTCTGGTGCAAAAAACTGATTGAGAAAGAAAAAGATATAAAATGCAAGATATTTATATCTTAATATTTTAAGATACGTGGAAAAGCCTTACATAATAGCAGAAAGTACAATGACCACCGTAAGAAAGGCTTACAGTATTCAATTATGCCGGATGAACTGATCAGTACATTATTGCGAGAGAACGCAAAAGTATTGCGAGAAAAAAAACACAAATCGCCATGTCCCCTAGAGGGCTCCGTAGAAATCAGGTCAAAACATGTTTTACTTGGTGAACTCAGTTACTCCAAAAATACTCAAAATAATTGATTATGACTGTACCTTTGATGCAGCAACGAACATTTTTTTCCCCAGATACGTTATGAAAAAAACATACATAAAAACATTTTTTTAAAAATTGTTTCAGAATGTATCTTATCTGGCTTCAAGTCGTTACACTGCCCAGCAGAGGGGGCGCTCATTCCCTGTTCTCTGAACATGCCAAGAAGCATCAGAACACTTGTTTTAACTGGCACGAGTGTTTTGAGTTTATTGTGCCCCAATATTCTACATACTTTCAAGTAATAAAGTGAGAATACACAAGAAGTACACAAATAAAGAGTGCAGTCACTTAGTTGTGTAGTGTAAATGTACTTCATCTTTATTTCATGTCAACCTCATGATCAGTTACATAGAAATCCTCCATTGATGGTTTTAGTGTGGTAGTTCAGAGCGTAGTGCTGGCCAGGCGTGCCACTGTAGTTTCAACAGCTGCTCCTCCCCAATCCTCCAACATCGGGTCTTGTACAGGTTTTGAAAAACGATCAACATTTGCTCAGCATTTTAACAACCCTGGTCTGAAGTCTAAATTGTTTCACCTGCTGTTCAGTGAGGTCAAACACCTGTACAGAAGATCATGTTCAGATTGGAGTGAGGTAAAATACACTCTGGGTTTTTTGGATAAAACACACATCTTAGTGTTCATCTTTTGGTACTGGAGGTTAGAGAACATAAAAACACACATTTCACATCATGTTTAGTTCATGTCAAAGGACCTTCCCACTTTTACACCTGGTTAACCTTTATTTAAAAGCAAACAGAGAAAAAAAAAAAAAAATCAGTGATCTCACACCACAGCTCAGTGTGTGTAGTGCGTGTGTGTATGTGAGTATGTGAAGGACACGCCCAACAAGAGTGTTTAATGGTCTGATCAGTGCTTCAGCAAACACTCAATAGGGTGGTCAGTTATGTACTTTGCTGGCTGCACCACACAAGTGAGGGAGGGGTACAGGGAAGGGGGTTGGTGACTGAGGGAGAGGGGACAATCGGGGTGAGGCTGCAGCGACTTCAGTCATTCAAAACATTTCTTCACATGATGCGGAGACCCTGGATAGAAGCTTCTAGGCTCTGAGGAGGAAAAACACAGGAGATGGTGAGTGCTGCCTCATGAGAGGACCCACACTCGATACAGGAATGATTTTACCTTGAAGTCCCAAATTGTCATTGCTCCATCGATGCCCGTGGTGCAGAACTTGCGACAGTCCCTTTTGTCTCCCTCATAGATAGACACTTGGCTATACAAGAGCAAAGATGTGAAGACATGTTAAATGAGAAGACTGCTAAAGAAAGGCTGTGAAACGTTCAGACCACTGAAACAAAATTGGGTTCTGTGGAGCTGTCAGTACGCCAGGGTGGTGGGGCGCCAGCGGCGGTGGCCCATCCACCGACATGAGCATCGCAGCCTGTTCCAGCAGTTCTGACCATTAAATAAATCCTAGTAGCATTGTCATTCTCAATAAATGCTCACTTCTGACTTTATCTTCTATTCTAAATAAATGCGGAAAAGTGAAAAAAAAAAAAAAGCCAACTTCTTGTTTGTTTCCAATTTTACAATCATGGTACTAATCACTGCTATCAGGCTAAAACTATCTCCTAAAACTGCATTTTTTCCGAAATGGAAGGTTTTATTCTAGATTTATATTTATATTATTTGGTCAGTCACATTATGTTTTTGATACTTTCAAATAAGGCTGTTGTAAACAAATATTTTAGTAATCAAGTAATCTATCGATTATTCTTACGATTAATCGGATAAAAAAAAAAGATTAAATAAAACATTGGTAAATCTAACATAACAGCAGTATTACTATTGCATATCAATATCCGTCCAATTTTTCACATTTGAGATTCCCTAACAATTACTTTTCTGTAGTTTAGAAAATTAACTCATAATAATAGCTCACTTTTTAAGTTAACCTGAAGAAAAGTTGTACAAAAATTTGAAATTATATTCAGTGTAATAATAAAGAGGCAGGCTATTTGTGAGCAGGCTATTATAAAAAAAATGTCGATACTCCAGCTTTCAGTTTATGTATTCATCTTCAGTCAGTTTAACAGATGAACTCTCACCTTGCCCAGCCATTTATAGTGTTTGTGTTCATGTTAACGACGGGATTCGACTCCTGCATTCGTCACACACAGAAACTTATCTATCAGATATGTAACGTTACGATGCGCTTCGCCACCCATTTGTTGCGACCGGGATGATATGAAATATATTTTCAGTAAAGCTATGCATCTAAAGCACAGCCGCCCGCAGTGTTCAGTCTATCAGCTCACCTGTATAAATAATCCCGCCGTGCTCGTCCCCACCGTTCGCTCTGAACCAGCAGCTCCAGGAGGAGAAAAGCTGCCGTACTCCAAGCATCACTCCCACAAAAACCCAGACATTATCATGAATCATTGAAATCCGCCCAGGCCAAATTTGAAAATTGGAAGTTATGCTGCTAACACTTAGCTTTCGTCAACAACTGAGGCGTATGTGAGAGCGCAAATAAAGTCCCGGCTGGAACACGGTTAATAATCGAGGTACTCGAATCACTCGAGGAATCGTTTCAGCCCTACTTTCGAATGTATATTTCTCAATAAATCTACAGAGATTTGATTTTCACAACATACAAAAAGGAAAAGAATGAAGAAATTAGATTTCTGCAGGAGACTGACAAATAGCAAAATCTGTCTAAAAATGAAAATCTACATATTTGCATACATTCATCATCCTGGCCTTCACTTATTTACTTTTTTTTTTTTGACATCTGATAAAAAACAAATTTTGTTTTCTTACCAATAACTGACATTCTGCTAAATTTGTGAGATTTTTCTGCATCTTGCCTCTGGTCTCTCCTGTTTGACCCCAGTTCATTGAAAGCAAATATGAAAGTGCTGGATTTGACTACAATCTTAGTATGTTGTGTGTGTTTGGTTCCAGACGTACGTGATGCTGTTCTGGTGCAGTGTGTCCAGGGTAGTGTTGCGGTCCTCGGTGGTGGCCCTCTTGTCCATGTTCCTGAAGCGTTCCATGGCAGACATATTCCGTTGGATGCTCTGTTTTGGGAGGTCAAGCTTCGACACAAATGCCAGCGCTCCGCTGTCATCACAGCGGAAGAGCATGGGGCAACAGTCGTGCCCCTGAAGACACACGCAACACATTTTAATATTATGGTTAATGTCTGGATGATAACAGTGTGAATGTTTGTTTCAAACTCACCGCAGCTACTAGACAGTTCTCGGAAACAAAAATGACGCTGAGAAGAGGCAGGAACTCTGTCTTCTGCTGTGAGGGACTAAACACACAAATTTACTTACATTCATTTTATTTTATCAAAAACAGTGACGTGCTGCCATAAAAAGGAGTCACTTCTGCTCTCATGACTGAAATATGCATTTTTATACCTAACTCAATATTTTACACTGACCTGCGTTATATATATCAAATATACTTGAAGTAAACTAATGCAGGTTTCTCTATGTGAGATGTCTCGCATGTAATCTTTTTACTCTTGTTTTATTCTGCCTAAAGATTTTCTACAAATCATATCACTCCCTCCATCATCATTGGAAAGACTGAAATGTGCAGAAGGCTGATACCAGGTGAGAGAGAGCTTGGTGACAGTGGGAAAAAAAAAAGCATTAAACAGACTGACGAGAGTACTGAAGTGTTCACAAACAATAACTTAATCAACAAAGAACTTGCTTGCGAAAGAAAACAGATACAGAACAAGGCCAGACCAGGACTAAAACACAAAGTAACCTTTTCCACCTAATCCTGGATTGCTCTTGTTGCAATCCAAACTGCTTAAGACATGCAAAAGATAAGGTCTCATAGTAACATTTCAAGATAAGAAATGTTTTATATAGTTTTAAAACTGTAGATCAGAGCTTAGCTGAGAGACTCGGAGACGTCAACGCACCTTCCACAGCATGCTGCAACAAGCAAGCAGAGTTGGTCTTTATCTACATACAAATTTACTTCACAATGAACTATTTTACATTTAATACAGTTGTCTAAAAGCATATAATTTGGCTTCTGTGTTCTTATCTTATAACAGGGACCAGGTGCCTCATGTATAAAGCGTGCAAACGCACAAAAATGTGTGGCACCAAGTTGGCATGTATAAAAATGAAAATGGCGTGAAAGTTTACGTAAATACATGCAAACTTTTGACCTGCTGTGAAAATGTACTGCAGCAACGCAAACTTTGTCTGTGGACAATAACATACTACAAAGCTTCACAACTCACCTAAATACACTGAAATGTGATGACATTCAGTGTTATTTAGACCAAGAAGCATCAAACCCGATGATTTTAATATTTTATTGTTTAAACGTAAACTATAAAATTGAACATTTATCCTCAGACAATAACCTAACACGCACACAAAATAAAGAAAATAAAATAAAGAGATGTGAAAACCTCACTCCAATGTAAATAGTACATTTCCTCAGTTTTTTTTTCATAAATATATAATCATTCTGTGCACTGAAGCACATGAAATTCATTTATGGGGTAATTTTATTCTCACTAAAAAGGAAAACAGGTTTGGATCAGCAGATTAACTCCAAACAGGTTTGATTATTTTTAAGGTGATTAAGGTGAGTAAACATACAATCACACGTATATAAGTAGCTGCGCAACGGTGAGCCACATAACTGAGGAGAACTTTGGCTCTGATGGACAACATCGCCAATGAAAGGATTCAGAGGAAGCGATTGATCAGAGATCATATTGATCTGCTGGGAAATGTTGATGATGGTTTATTAGTGTTTAGATTAACCCCGACTGATCATCCTGGAGCTCTGAGCAAAACTTAAAGAATTAGCCGTGGGTCACCGGTGCAACTGCAGTCATCCTTCAGTTGAGCCACGCCCGCTTTGTGAATGCGCCTTTATGGACAGAAAGCATCTCTATTCTGTAAATGTTCAACTTATGCACGATTTCTCTAGTTAGAATAAACGTCCATATTTCCCACTCAAAGGACTTTCTGACACGCTGCGTGTTTCTAACTCCTGGCTGAACGCTCTGCTGTCCAAACAGGGATTTGCACTATGTCTTTATTTTCCTTCTTTAATTTGGACTTTAAATTAAAATGTATTATTTTTATTTTTTGTAACGTGACCTTATGTGCCCTGAAAGCACCTTTTAAATAAAATATGTAATTATTATTATTATTATAATACTTATACTGCTACAAACTAGGACGCTGCATGGCATTACTTCACGTGGTGGCAGACTTCCTGGTATTTACTCTAATTTACATATATATTTATCGGGGGGGTAATAGGACGGACCAGCAGCTGCGCTCTATTTCCCGCAAATTAGGATTTATAATGGAAATGTGCTTTATACATCCGGATTTTTTTGTGCGCTGCACTTTTCTAAATTTGTCCGTATGCGAAGTTTTAGTGTGAAAACTGCAAACTCTTTTATATATGAGGCCCCAGATGTTTCAATGTGCAACAAGCAAGTGTGCTCTTGTTGATCAAGACAATTCATTGCAAAATAACCACCTCTGTCAGAAACCTGTGCCTTTAACAAGGCATTAAAAAGAAGGTTGTTGTTAGGAATGAAACAGTACATAATGTGCGGCTACAGCAAAGTAGTCTTATTTCCTTTTTAAAGATTTATATAGACCTGTGAAAATATTCTATTCCAAATTATGACTGCATAGAAATAAAGTTCAGATAGTGAGTAAAAAACAAACAACCGAGTCAAGTAATTCTCTCTCCGTTTTTAACTTTTAGACATGGTTTTGAGAAAGACACAGCCACACACATTTATACTTTTATTTACTCATGGGATCAACAAATGGGATTATTTAAAAAAAATGACTTAGCCTACTGATGGTATACATTCAGACTTCTGAAGCTGTATGTTAATTTATTTTACATTTCAAAACTACCTTTTTAAATTACGAAGATATTTTGGGAGTTTTGGAGAAACAGTGAAATTCTTTAGGTACAGAAACCCACAAACCTGGCAGTCTTAGAGCTGTCTACCACAGTGACAGTGCTGTCATGGCTGACCCAGGCCAGACGGTTCCCAGAGGCAGAGAAAGAGACGGAGTGGACCCATCCCCCTCCACCTGCAGCATAAGAATGCATTAAAAACTTGCTGATGTGTTTTTAGTTCAACAAACAACTGAATTAGCCTGAAGGAGGACATAAATACTGACCTGCTCCTCCAAACTCTGCTAGCACAGCCCCAAAAGGCATTTTGCTGCCCCAGGGTGTGGGGCCCGGCTTTTCTTCTACCTCCTTAATGTAGGCTGAGAAGACCCTGAGGCCCAAGATGGAGCACAAAAAAGACAGTTGAGAGGAAAAAAACGTTTAAAAAAAGAAAAAAAAAATGCTGGACAGTTATTACTTACTACAGCTTTATTTCTTAATCATTTTTTTTTAATTTGCACAAATTGTACCTGCATTTGAAGTCACATGAGCCAGCAGCCAGGAGGATATTGTTGGGATGCCAATCTAGACTGAGGATGGTGGAACGGATTGGCTTCTTTATGTGTTTGCTCACCCACCTGGGAGGAAGACAGTATTTAAAGCAGAATTGGTAGCACCATGCAACAGAACCCAAGTAAATGTTGGTTCATTACTGTTATTGCTCAGGAAATGTCAAATCACACAGTTTACTGTTGCTCACAGTGATCCTAAACTTTTTTCATTTTAAAATTCAATACTTTTCCCGACTCAATTATTTTTGCCATTTTTATAACATTCTTAAAATTTATATGCAAATATTTCACATCAAGTTCTAGAAGTCACAAAACAACAAATAATGGCCAACAATTTCCCAATGTGGTGGACATTTCATGGAGTTATTCTGACCAAGTTGGATCAGCTGTCTAAAAACTCAAAATATGACCTGGCTTATTATACACTAAAATAAATAAATATATAAATAAAAACAATTTTTAAGTCTAGTCAATTGGTGACACCTTTACTTTTAAATACAAAGTAATAAAAATTTGAATTAAGTGAATGTGACCTGGTTTAAGAATCCCAAATTCAAAATAAAATATTGATCCAACAGAATAGAAGGCTTAATCTTGAACTTTTAATTTTTTTTGCCTAAGTAAGCATTTCAGCGTGTTTTCTATTTTTTTTTTATTAAATCAGTGAAAATGGACAGAATCTTCAGTTGTCATGTAGCAAATCAATGACAATGGAAATAAGTTTAATATTAATCATTTTAAAAGTTCACCTTTGAAAAAAGGTAAAGAAAGGAAGCATTTTCTAGAAACAGACATGTTTCTGTGCTCCTTTTTTTAAAGTATAGTTTCTAGATTGCACAGGCATGTAGGCAAATTTATACATATATTAAAAAACACATTTGGAAAATGTGAAAGGTGCTGCACTGCTACTTCAATCTCACCAGTCATTCTCAGACTCAAAGTAGCAGACAGAGATGAGTCGAGCTCCACTGCCGACTGCGAACTTGTTCTCCAGCGGAGACCACTTGACGAAGGTGGCCGCCCGGTTGATCCTGAGGATGACCAGCGTGGGTTTCCAAACTCCTTCCTTCTGAGACCACACGTAGGCATTTCGGTCTGCTCCACACGTCACTATGCGGTCACTTTTGGGAGCCCAATCAATACCTAAAGAATAACCAATGACAAATGTAAATGGAAAAGGATAATATGTAAATTTAAAAAAAGACTGCTAATCTATTTAAGAATACATTATGACTGTAAATAAAACCAAAGCCATGTGCACTCAATATGTAGAATGCACAGTTCATTTTGTTGATTTGCATCTTCCAGAATGTATCTATGACTATTAAGGATGAATTTGAGAAACTGTCTAAAAATAAACAAATTAGATCAATATATTCAAAATTTACTAAAACCTGAACATTACTTATGTGCACCAATAAATTGGGCAGCTGATAAATCTGCTCTGGTTTCCTTAATTTGATGAGATGATACTTGCATGTGAAACCAATCTACTGTTCTTATTGACCTCATCAAAGGTCTAAAAATCAGCCACTGTCCTCTTTAGTCTGCTGTGAGAGAGTCTGACTGACAGATCCGCCCACCAGGACATGTGTGCACATTCGGTGTTAATAATAGTCACCATTGTTACCAACTTGACTTTCTTGCTTCATTATATCCATATGTTCAGACAAAAGAAATTGGTATCAGCCAAAATCAGAATTGACAGGTCAGGCATTTTTAAAGATCGGTGCAATCAGTGGAACCCCTAATGCTACTGTTGAAAACAGCACAAAGTCAATTGTAAAGATTAACTCTGGACTGTCAACAAGGTGTTCAATCGCCCTCCAAATGTGCTTATGTATCAAATAAGAAATGATAAAAATAACAATTAAAAACATAATAGCTGATGTATTAAATCAGTTTAGCAACCAAAGAAAAACTGGTTGCTTTTCTCTTAAATAAAAGCAATTCCTTGATTTTCTAATTTCACATGACCAACAATATCATCTCATATGTGTAATCCTTGGCAGGAAAAACTTTAATTCAAAGTACTTCAACAAATTGTAATTTTTATTAAGAAAATCAACAAGGAAAAACTCTAAAATGCCCCTTTTTTTTTAAACAAATCCAGGCACTGAAAGTAGAATTTTATATCTCCCTTACTGCATTGATGCCCTGAATATATTCAGAAAGGAATCAAATAGAAGTCAAAAATCTCTACCACACTAAATACATGTTAAAGAATGTGTAAAATAACCTACCTGTAATGTGTCCATTGTGCTCCTTCAGTTCATGGGTCTTTAACCACTGGTTGCCACTTTTCTTGTAGATATGAACTTCGTGGTTATTTGGACTGATAGCAATTTCTGAAAACAACAAAAAAAGGAAAATCAAGTAAGAAAAAAACAAACAGGTTACCTTGATGAAAATATAGAAACCCAACCAGTTAGACCAGATTCCGTTGACTACTGAAGACTGAAACCAAGCTTGTCCTAACACCTATTGTTAACCTGCAGTTACTCATTCACGCATGAACAGCTTTTATGATGTGGAATTTGATACACAACCTAAGAGAGGTGTTGGAACTAACCAAGACTGCTTAGTTAGTAGTTGCTACTTTTTTTATTCAATTATATTTTCAGCCTTACGTGTCCTGTCGCGATTCCACGCGTGGCAGGTGATGGGCTCCAACAGAAACTGATGAAGTGACATCTTGTCTGGGTGTGGTCCTTAAGTGCAACTCTGCACAGTCACAAAGCAAAAACTTAGTTAGCAACTAGCGACAACAATTTCCAAGCGAACAGTTGTCCTGAACTTTGCTTTCTGCCAACACACCTCAAATAAAGCTAAAAAGCTGTTATAAAATTATTATCTGCGGCTTACATTGATTATACTTACTAGCACTTAGCTTGAATTCATTGGCTAAACATAACTTGGAGCATTGAAAGGACTGAACTTACTAATGGCCTCTTAAAAAACGGAGAGTAACGTTAGCATTCAAAATTTCCCTCACATACATACATACACCCACACACACACACACACACATATATATATATATATATAGGGTGAGTGTTAAACCAAATACATTTAAACACCAAGCCCTGAACCCGGTTAGCTAGCCACGGCAGGGTTCGCTGGTTCTGTCCAGCGAAATGCCATTAACGTTACAGGCAGTTTACTATAAGCTTAGCTCAAAATTCACTTGTTCTATAAAACCTCGCTGGGCAGTCGAGGCTTGTTCCAGTTTGCTCTCTTGTACACGTTTACTGTTAGGCCTACCTTCTATGTGTTTTCAAGCACCGGTGTTTCCTTAAAGCGAGCCGCCTCGGTACAACATCACATCTCGCAAGCGCGGAGGCTAACTTACCTCGTCGGTCCGGTTCTGCTTGAGTGTGCAGTCTCGATAGCCAGTGAGCTAAGTCACACAAGCTAAGGGGTAAAGGAACTAGGTTAAATCAGGAGTGGACTTGAATTCGCGGACTCTGGGCAGTCGACACGAATTCGTCCAGGAATGTTGAGGGAATGTCAAGAAGATGCGACTGGGAGCATCCGGTGGCTAACTCAGCAACAAAACCCCTGGATACCTGGCTGACAGCTAGCTTAGCATCGTCAAGCTAATGGTTACATTCAAAGTGAACAAACCCGTTTACGACGAACGTCTTTACAACACCGAGTACAGCCAATACGAGACAGCTCCTCTTGTGGCTCGAATGGAAACATGCAAAGCGACTATTGAGGTCACCCTACACCTGAGGGCGATTTTCCTTGTATATTTTCCCAAGATAGATAGATATATAGATAGAACCACAGGAATGAGATGTGTTTTAAAGCAGAAAGTCAAAAGTTAGGCCGCACAATATGTCGTAAATTTACAGTCAAAACAGCATCCGTGCATGCGGTATTGATATCACAAAGAATTTCTTTATCACTATCAACCTGCCTTATGAAATATCATATTTCCCTGTAACGATTCCTGACTGATGTTTAAAGACAACCTGTTGCAAATTTTGGGAGCTATAACTTAAAATGCAACATCTCATAAGAATCTTAATTACGGACCCCATAAGTCATAAAAAACATGGAAAGGGGGAAAAAAGCAATCCCAACTTACTTTCTCAAGTACATCTGGATGCTTTTTTTCCTCTCCATGTCCTCTTACGGGCTCCGTAGTACCCTGCCTGAGGAACAAGGTACAGATACAATTGAAAAGGATGAGATCTGAGGATAACACTTTAAGAAACCCAGCAGCAGGGAGGCAAAGGACTGGAAATATCAACAGAGAAACTTCAGTCACTCATGAATAAAACAAATCAATGTTGTGCAAGGATTATAAATGTACTTTAAATAAACTAAGCCTAGAAAATGTCTTTGTTGCAGTAGCAAACAGGAAAGCATGCTGTGGAATGGGATTATGGGTATAGAATTTGCCTAATTATATTAAACTATTAGATGTGTTGTAATTTGTCAATAAATAAAAACATTAAATCACTGAGAAAATGCAATAATTTTTGATGTGCCAATGTGCCACAAAATAAATATCTTAACTTGAAGTTCATTCATAAAATGCGAAATTATATGTAAGCTTTACTTCACCATTGATTTGTCCATGAAACAGTTTTTGCTGTCATCACAACAGAATAACTTTTGACTAGTTCACTAGTCAAAAGTCAAGTTTATCTTGTAAAGTATATTTTAACAACAAGGCAATCCAAAGTACTTTACATGATAAAGACATAACACATTAAACAAAAAATTACCAAATTTGAAAAAAAAAAAACATGGACAAAACATTACATTTCGGTTGCAAATTACGGAGAAGTAATGAAAAGCTGCAGTCCAGACTAAAGTTATTCTATGTTCCAGTTATTATTAACTGAGGTAGGTCGAGGGCTCAAAAATTCTACTCAAGTAAGAGTTGGGCTACTTCAACATATTTTTGCTCTAGTAAAAGTAAAAAGTAGCCAAACAAAAAATACTCAACTTTGAGTAAAAAGTATTTGGCAAAAAAGATACTCAAGTACTCACTAACTGATCACAACAGCAATCATTTTTTAAAGAAAAATGTCATTAGATGGACAAAAATATAATGTTATGTTGAAACTTTGGTATCTTAAAGACTATAAAAATAATACATATAAGTAACAACTACAAAATATGAAAATCAGGCAAAAATAAACCTTTTGGCAAATTTATTTATTTCAATATAACTTTAACTAAAAGTTATAGTAGCTAATGTTAGAACAGGGTTAAGTACTTCCAATGACAATATCAGTTGTCAATGGAAGATAGAATATCTTCTATCTCCTCAGCAGATAGAAAATATTAATAGACCGAGTTTGTGTACAAATAGGACTTTTGTGCACATTCACAAAAGCTACAGGTCTGGGTCAGTGGTCAGGTTTCCACAGAAGCTGACTGTTCCCTGATGGATCTCTTGGGTAGAAGTGACAACAAAGCAGAGTTGGAGGAGGTTTCATCCTAACATGAGGGCAAAACGTGTAATGTGTGGAAAACCTCCGAAACATCTCGTCAGACACATTAGTTGTAATGAAAAAGGATCAGTCATGAATTTTAAAGTTTCCTTCTGTCACAGTGAGGCAAATAAAAAGCCTTGAATTCATCATTTTCTGCAGGTTGAGCTACTTTATTTATCGTTAAGACAACAGTTCAGTGATATGGTCTGAGCAGGTGCTACCTCTCTTATTCAGATCCACAGTGATCCACATGTTCTGATGCACCATTGCAAATGGTCAACAAACAGCACCTTACCCCACACAGTTTCCTTACTGACAGGTAAATGGTACGCACTCCTGCTTTTAACCAATCTGAAGAAATTCCAATTAGTTCCACCTGGTGGGACTTTAGGTTTGACTCATCTACTAGGCAAAAACATTGAAACACATTGCAGCCTTTTATTCTTTGTGGTGCTTGACCAAGTGTCCATAATGGAGTCTTTCTCAACAAGTCTCTTCCTACTTCTCCACCTTACAGAAAACCCAACTATTAGGCAAAAATCTGGCAAAAATGAAAAAACCAAAAAAAAAAAACAAATCTGTGCTGAAGCTTAAATGGAAATAGTTGGGTTTTCTGTTAGGTTAAATGTTTCATTTCTTTACAAAAGGTGTTGTATTGGAGCAAAATGTGAGAGTCTACCGAATCAGCTCGACTCATAACTTGCCTCCACTTGTTGCAGATGTGTGTAAAATCATATTCACATGAAGCTGAAGGATGGAGCTAATTGTCACAAGCTTTGTTTGTTTTTGTAGTTTTTCCTGTCTAAGTGTAAAGTATGACTGTATTGAAAGATTACTTGTAGTGGTAATTTGACACTTTTTTTACAGGTTTGTGAATAACAAAGAAATTTGCAAGTAACTGAACAGTCACAGTCTGATGATCATTTGTTAGGATGCTGATAAATCAGTTTATTTTCCATTGCTTTTGATTTTGTTAGCTAATGAAAAATCCAGGGAAACGATTGTGAGCTACGAGGTGGAGCTGTGTCGCACGCTGGGCCTGACCACATGCAGCTTCTGGTAGACTCAGGTCACCACAGAAGTCACTTTTCAAGTGAAGACTTTGTTTTCGTTTTGTGCTTTGTGGGTAAGAAAGATGCATTCAGAGCCTTAAACATGCTGATCTCAGAAGCTGTTCAGTGTCTCATACATTAAATCTGTAAACTGTCTCTCAGGTTGATTCTTGGCTGCTGTCTGATTCCTCTTTTTGTGAACCACTTCAAGGACGTCTGCCACTCTTGTCGCTGCCAACGTGTTCTTCATATTCAAAAGAAGACTTGCTTCAAATGAGGATGTTACTCACTGTGTCCGAATCAAAATTTTATGCTTGGTTGTGTATGAAAATGTTTATTTTGAGTGAATATATATATTTTCTAAACTAATTTTTAATCAAAAATTAAAAGAATATTTTTTTGTAATAATCTTGGCTTTGTTTTGTAAGGAAAAATATAACCCTTTCTGTATTTGATAAGTACTACTTCAAAATAAAACATCATTTAACATTATAATTTGACAGTATATAGAAAAAGTGCTTTGATTGAGTGAGTACAAGCACAGCGGTCATCTTGAAGGCTCTATTTATGTGGCCGTCTAAGGTGTAGAGAGCACTAGAAAATTCATAATGTTCTGGTGGTGAAATTCTATTAAACTAGTGTTAGTCTGCAGTAGTTGTCAATCTGGTAGAAGACTTTCAGAAATATGAGCTGAATCATTTAGGATTTAAATCTGTTTCCATGGTACAGATTTCGTCAACAGGTCTGTTTTTAAATCGGCTACATGACTTCATAACAATTCACTTTGCGCTGCATCCAGGCTCAGATGATTGTGGCACAGAGGTAGGAGAGAAGCTGAACAAGCCACTGCTGCTGCGCACATAAAATACAAGCGAACATACATCAGTTAGTGCAGCAGGTTCTGGTCCGCTAAGTGGAAAACAAACCAACCCTGGCCTGATCCCCAGAACTAAACATGGAGAAGCAGCATTCAGCTCCACACATCTGGAACAAATTTCCAGAATACTGCAAAAAAGCCGAAACATTGAGTGCCTTTAACAAAAGACTAAAAACCCACCTGTATACAGTTACCTTCCGTTTGTAGTAAATGGAACATTGATCAGTATATTTCATGAGTATTGATGATTTTGATGGTATTTGACAAAATGTCACGTTTCTTGTTTTTATTTTACACTTGGTGACTATATTTTGTAGCCTATGCATAAATTCAAACTGGAAGACTCTTCATCTCTTCTGCCCAGACAATCACCTCATCATGCGCTTCCTTTACATGATGAGAAGTCTGATGTCATTGGTCTTCTCCTCATCTCCTCCAATCATCAGACTTCACTTCCTTCATAAAGTCTGGCGTCCTCTCTGCACCTGCTCCTTGGTCTTGCTTCCACCCACCTCCATCCCTACTCCACCTTCAACTCTCGAATTCTTCAGTACCTTTGACATCTTCTCCATCACCAGTGTCCGGAAAGGCGTTTCTAATCCTTATCTACAGCGACTCAGCCTCTCTGACGGTGGTTACCAGCGCCACTTCTTCTGCTGGGGATCTGAGCGCCAAAGATGATTTGTCAAATAAACTTTCTGATGCATACTGTCTCTGTGTGTGAGTCTTTCCAGGTTGAAATGTTCTTACGATATGAAGCACTTGAACTACTTTGTTGCTGAAATGTCCTATGTAAATAAACTTGACCTGCCTCTATAAATATGTCCTCTGACATTCTGTTGAGAAAAGAAACCCTTTGAGTCACCCTGGGTTAATGCCTACATGTGCACTGTGTGTTGTAAATGTGCTCTCCCTGATCAGACTGGAGGATTACAACTGCAGGTTTATTTTAGATCTCTGAGCCTGACAGTAATAAGACGTTTTTCTCCTTTACCTCCTCTGAGGCCATGCTCATCCCATGAAGCGTGCAGCGCCACGCCCTCTGTGCTGCTCAGATATAAAATGCCAGGATGTTTTTGTTCTCAGGTAGATGAGAACTGGCTGATCCCAAAACCCATGCACTAGCTGCCAGCTGAGCCCTGCATGGCTGAGAATGTTTCAAGGTATCCTGCTTTCCTCAGTGAGCTGGTTTCCTCCTTGGTACCCTCTTTCTTCCTCCAGCAGTTTTACAGCAAATCTGAGCTTCTGTCCTACTTGCTTCTGTGTGTTGCCAAAATGCCGTTCATTCCACAAGTTTCAATCACACGCTCTGTGTCAGGGCTGACTGGAGATGCATCGTCTAGAAGCAGTGGAGCCACAACAAAAGTTGCAAGAGAAGGCAAAGGGAGTTCAGTCAAGGAGAGACTGGCTTTAAATTTGAAACAACTGGGCAGAAAGAGTCAGCCAAAGAGTCATATGACCACAGCCAGAAGAATTTCTTCAGGGGAGCTGCAGACAAACAAAAGAGATCGATTGTTGCAGGCGTCTCAAACTGATAGCCTTCTTACATCAAGCTCAGGGGAGTCTCTTTCAAAGATGGAGAAGCACAAGCTTGTGAACCAGAGCTCTAAAAAGAGTGAATCGGTGGTGAAGACCAGATCTAGGAATAACGAAGAGGTGCATTTTACTCTAACACTCACACCTGAAGCTGTTCTGCTGCTGCAGCGGAGAAACAGCGAGAGATACCATCGTTCAGCTGCCAGAAATGCTGCAGGTGGTCTTGGTGCTTCTGGAAGCACCACTGATTCTAGAAGACGGAGGCAGCAGTCAGTACCTCAGAGGAACAGCAGAGCAGCCGGTAAGAACAATCCTGATGCTCCACTGGGAGACATAAGCTCAATTGTAAAAATCTCCCTCCTTAATGAGAAACACAAGTACGACGATGTGGAATATGAGGATGTGGAGGACTTGGGCGTGGATGAGAGGGTGGTGCTGAAGTGCACCGAATGGCTGCATGGGTTGGAGAACACACCCGTAACGGTGGCAAAGAGCTTAAACAAGACTGTGAGTAGTTTGAAAAGTTTCTAAAGGGGAATTTAAGTAGTGGTCTTCAAATCTATAAATCATCTCTGAGTTGGTAAATGTCTGTTAGATGTTTTTTGTTATTTTTTTACTTTTTGCATATATATAACTTATATTTAATTTACTGGATGAAAATTTTTTTTATGTCTGTTTGAAATTAACATCCTGCGGCAGAGGTCAGCAAACTGTAGATGAATCCAATAGATATTTTTTGCTTTCAAACAATAGTATAGTAAAAACATTTGTATAGCCTCGGTAGTCATTAAAGCATCAAATTGTAAAAATACATGGCATTTAAATATATTTACACATAATTACATAAATAATTTTAAAAACTATGTTTGACAGTAACAAGAAAGACTTAATTTACTTGAACCATTGTTGTCTCTTCCTGTAAAAGTCTCATATCTCTAATAAAAACATTGATCATTCAAGGATTTATTTTGATAAACCTCTAAGGACCATAGGAGAAGGCAATGGTTGCTTACCCCTGTCCTATTGGTTGCCTGGAAACTGAGCTAAAATTAAGTTATGACTTAAGTCCGATGTCATTGGACTTAAGTCATAAGTCCAATGACTTATGACTTTGGTCCATAAGTCACTGGACTTATGGACCAATGACTTATGGTCATAAGCCATTGGTCCAAGCAGGTTCTTGGAATAAAAGTTGTGGGTTATTGAGGTTATTGTTTTTAATGCAGGTTTTGCCAGAAATATGGCATTTTAACTAGAAAGGACTATTCTATGGAAACCAAATGATTTCCTGTAAATACTTGATACCTTCTGTGTTTATATGAGCCAGTTACCACTACAGTTCTTAGAAAAAATAATTAGACAAAATGTATGTACAGTGTAGTTTGTGATTTATCAGGTCATTTTTTTTTCTATTTGTTTTCTTATTTTCTTGTAAAGTACTATGTAAACAAAATAAAATCTGTCCTTCGTAATGATATGCCTTTGGTGTCATCATAAGGCAGCTGTTAGTTTGAGTATCTTTTTTCTTTGCTTTTTATTGAGATACTTTCAACCAAATTCAGCTTCGAACGCCTTTACTTGTTTTCTCCCCATGATGTTTACCAATGCCAGCTGATCAAGTTGATTCATGCACCTCTTGTGATTTCAGTTACCTAAACATACACAATGGAAAAAGTTATTTTTTTCACAGCACTATTTAAAAACATTGTATTTTGTAAAATTCATTCTCCATTGCCCCTCTGCATTTTTTCTGACAATGCGAATTAAAAAAAATTAAAAAAGACTGATTACAAGTTCAAAGATAAGTGTTAGGGTCAACGATGCTCTCATAGGTGACCTTTGCCTCATGTCTTCCCCTTCCCTCATTACCCACTATCCTGTCAATTCACTATCAAATAAAGGCCACTAGAGCCAATGAAACCTTAAAAAATGTTCTGAAAAGCAGTGGAGGAGTAAAGGCAAAAGAAAATGTATGGCTTTTGTTCAGCTTGGATAAAAAAGTCAAATGAAGATATTTATTAAATATATGTGTAAATCAATGCAAACAACACTAAAATTTTTGCATATAATGACAGTATAAATATAATGACAGGTTTCAAGCAAAGATTTCAGACAAGACGAAGAGAAAAAGATAAGTATTTTAATTATTTAAAGTTTAAATAAATTACAACTGTTATGCTGTTCCCCTTTCTCCTTACTCCAGAATTGGCAATTAGGAATTTCAAAATACAGACCTCAATATTTCATGGACTAGAATCTTGGAAAAGAAGGTTCCACATGATTTATGAATCTAGGAAGTCATGAAAATGCAGTGATGTTGGCTTTTCAAATTAAAGTTTCAGAATAAACCTAAAAATAAACATGTCTATATTTCATTGAATAGAACACAGATGTATTCACAAATAGAGCTGCACCAATTATGAAAATTGGATTGTCATCCTTTCAAAATAAAGCTTAGACAAACCTTTAAAAAATAAGAGGTTTCAATATTTCATTGTTTGGATTATTCAAAACAAAGGTCGCAGAGTTAATTGAGCCAGTGACGAAAAGGAGATTAAATTAAATCACACAAAGTCTTGGTAACATAAAAGTTACCAAAGAACTTCAACCAGCCATGAAAAGATATTCTATGTACCTTAAAAAAAACCTACAAATATTTTTCAGTCACTTTCCAGATAAGTTCCAACTGAAAATAGGTTTAAATCATCCAAACAGATCCAAACAAGCCAGACAAAAAATATTCATTATGCTTTTGGGCATAATGAATGTTCGTCAACTTTTTTAGGAATGTTTCTAGTATTTTAATTTTTACTGAAACCCGTGAACATGAAATGTTTTTTCAAAACAGTGGAAGTTATTCAATTAGTCATATTCTGATTTTAAAGATAATGTTCAAACTTTCTCAAAAGGTTTTCCTGAGTAACATATGCAAATTATACCATTTTTAATCTGTTCTGTGTGAATTCAAGTTTTCATGGGACCTCAAAGACCTCAAGCTCTAAGAAGCCAATACAGTTTGTTTGTACCTTAGGCCGGCCATGTGTTTCACTAAAATTTGCAAATAGCTCATCACATGGATTTACTAACTATTATTTTAAAGAACTTTATGCAGTTTTCATATTAAAAAGAAAAGCAGGGAAAGTGTGGATTATGCACATATTTTCTTCTTTGCTGCTAATGTTAGCTCACTCCCTGTAATCAGCTTTGTGAGGAATTAGATGCTGGCTTGCTTCTTGTCAGACACTCCCTCTTTCCCCTATCAGGTGTGCTAAGCATCAGCTTATCAGCCAAAGAGTCAAATGTTACAACACGTGTGTTTGGTGTGAGTGCGTCACTCTGTGAGAGACACCACGTGAGCTGTTAAACAACAGCCTTTTTTTTTCTTTCTAAATCTTTAACAACTAAAGACAAAAGAAAGAAATATATTATAGAATAAACTTAAAACATTTTTTCTCTATCTGGTAAAATACCCAATAAATATAAAAGAACAGATAGATTGGCATCACTTCCATCGGTTGATTCGCAGCAGCTGCACATAAGCCAGCGTCATGCAGACAGTAATGATTCCCAGCAGAGCCACCTGGTTCTGCCAGAAGCCCCATACAGAGTAGTCAATGTCCATGCTTTTCAGAAATACCTCTCCTGGGATTCTGCAGCACAGGGAAGAGAATATTGTTTTCACTGAGAGGATGTTACTGTGGGTTGCAATCGACCCATTGCATTCACACTCACATGGTATTATTGGTGTAGAAAATCTCGCCTTTCATCTCGTTGATGTATACAGCCTAAGAAAGAAAAAATGGTTGGGCTGAATTATTACATCACTGTCCATCTTCCCTTAAACGCCTTTTATTTGTTTAGTATCTTTATTGCATATGGTTAAAGTGTGATTTTTCACATTTTCAGACACTATAACAACAAGCTTCACTCTGAGATATCCACAGATCTCTGTATCGCTGTAGGAATGTGTGTGTTTGTGAAAGTGACTGGGTGAATGGAGCTCTACAATAGAGCTTTGAGTTGTCAACGTGAGTAGAAAAGTGGTCAGTAGAAGAAGAATGCTCTTTGTTCACAACATGTGAACAAGAAAAGAGCCCCTCCATGCTGCTAGGGCTAGTCGTCTGAAAAATCTCCACTGTAAAACATGGTGGTGGCAGCTTCACACATCATATTCATTTGATTAAAAGCCTAGATATATGTCAAATTGATAATTTTGGGCAAGATAGGAAATTTTTGTTTTGACTGAGTTTTTGAATGTCAGTATTTAAGCTGGTAGAGATTCTAAATGCTGTACTTGCAGGTAAACGCGATCCTACTAAGTATTGACTGGGTGGGGCGCTGCTATGCATACCCGGGGCAGACTTTTCAGATTTTCTATTTGTAAAAACAGTTTGAAACAATGTGTTTTTCTTATGCGTCACAGTTATGCATTATTTGGTGCTAGTCAATAAAATACACCAAAGTCTGCAGCTGTAACGAGTGAAAAATGTCAAGGAGAAGGAATACTTTTGAAAAGCACTATATCTTACATTTAGTCCATAACTGAAAATACTGATCCATTTCAACCAAGACAACCAACTCAGCATGGAGTTGAGATTGACGAGAAAACCACCAAAGACCTACAACAGAAAAAGGACGAGATAAGATCAGAAGAGCCAAAGAAGAAAAATCAATCGTACTATGTTCAGAAATCAATGTTAATATGTATCCTGAACGTTTAAGTGCATATGTCCTGGAATCTTACCATCATGAAGACAAACGGGAGGGCAATCAGAATGTTAGCCATTGCGAATGTAGATACACTGGCGGAGACCAGGAAAGCAAGGCCGACTCCTGCCAAGCTGACCAGAGACATGGTCATGGCAAAGCAGAGGAAGGCCACAAATGCTGGCTTCAACCCTGAAAACAGACAAGAGCAGGTAAACAGGCAGGTTCTGCTACAAACCAAACAGAATTTTAGAAATGACAGCGACACGTGATGAGATCCATTTACTGTAAAGAACTATAACTAAGCATCTTATCTCATATAAAAAAATCTTTTATCTTACCCTGGTTCAAAATGAACAGTTAATTGTATTTTTGAAATGTATGGGTGACTCTGTGATAGAATCCAGATGAAGTCATACAAAAATGAAATTTGCAAACTAATTGCTGTCACGGAGGGACATGTGCTTACATCACTCTTCTTGTGGTAATGGGGGTTACATTGACAGAAAGGTGCCTGCAACAAACAGGTCCATGTCTAATCTGTTCAACACAATGTGACAATGTGAAAATCAAGACATTCAAGATTGTCCAGCAGATCCTGGAGCATGTCCCACTGAGGGCTGTTTCAGAGTTCCCACCAGCGCAGGGAAGCAGGTGAGTGAGGGTGCGAGGTGATCTCCATGAACAGAGGCTTTTAGCACACCGGCTTCTAAAAGGAAAGACAACAAAGAATCCACTTCTCTGCTAGACAGACACTTAAAGGACAAACTGAAATTCTCCAGGAACAGGAGGAAGAGTCAACAGATGACTGATGAAATGTAAATTCTCCAATGATCTCTTCTTCTATTCTTTTAGACAACTGGAAAATCATTTTGTTTGAAGAAAAGAAGATGAGCACTGCTAAAAGTTTTGAACAAGAAGGACCTACAGTAAAACACTGAGTATTTTGATCATTTTCTAACAAAAGGTGTTTTATAAAATAAACATAAATGCTAAAACAACAACACAAAACATTTACACTGGTAAAAGTTTTTGCTATGACTGTGAATCCATATAAATGAGGATTTAAATGTAGAATAAAACAACTGCATTTAATAACCCTATACATTTAATTTAAAACTCAAAATTTCAAATTTGAGCATTTGTATATTCTTAACAACTTGCAGAAGTAGATTTTTAATATGAATTCTTACTCTCTAAATATTTACGATTTCAAGAATGTGAACAGAATAATGACTGGTGTATGTACTCTGTGTGTATGCGTGCTCAGATGTGAGTACGTTACCCATCATGTAGTAGGCGATGGCTGAAAACACCAAGATGGGGATGATGCGGTTGGGGATGAGATCAGCAAAGATCTTGGACAAGAAGTAGACGGAGGTTCTGTAATATCCACTGGAGTTTTCATGACTGTAGATTAATAATAATAAAAAATAAATAGAAAATAAAATAAAGAGTTTCGATTAAAATTACCTAAATACTATTTTTAATGACATCTTTTCCAGATCTTTTGTAAACTAAAGTGTGAGCTTGTTTATATTTTTAGTTTGCTTTGTAAATGAATGAAAATGCTAACGATAATAAAATTGTTTGTAGATGTGGTAACTAGACAACATATTTTACAAAACTATTGATCGAATGAATGGAATCTTCATTCTTAGAATTATAAACAACAAATGTTTGAAGAAAAAATTAAAAAGAATAACTAAACAGAAAATGAAACCTTCATACTGAGTTGGAAAAGTAGCAAGAAGAAGCCAATGCTCATCAAATCCTGCCCCATGTGACTCACCCAGCAATGCACACATTATGCATTTCAGTCTAGAATATTACAGACACACCACTGTTGCCCTGGAGTATATCACTAGACATCATCAGATAATTGTTTGGCAAAAAAAAGAAGAAAAAAAGCTACAAATAATACCCCTAAGCATTACTAAGACATAGCAGCTTTATTTTGAAGAACATGTTTTTATGCTGTGGCTTCAGTGGGAAACCAGAATGGGAAGAAAATTATACCCTGATCTCAATGTCCTGAAACAATTCACAATAAACATTTTATTGCTGCTTACATGAAGATTGCTCTTTCGTTGATAAAGAGTTCGACAGCAGAAAGATTCCCAAAAACCATGTTTATGATGAGGAAGAAGAACGCGCCACTCCTGATTGAGAGATGAAAAAAAAACTTAACACTGACGCATCATTGCAACATGATGGTTCATTATTTATTCAATTAAATGTTTAATTTTGTACTTTGTATTCATAATCTTTAAACCATGCAATTTTACTTCATAAACCTGTGAGGCATTATCTCAACTTGATTCTTTCCTGTTTATTTATTTACTACCAATGGCCAAAACATGCATGAAACTTATTTCTTAGTCACAATAAAATTAATAAAAAAAAACCCTGCCATGTTTATTTTCATACCATGCAAGTTAAAATGGATCCTTCAGAAGTTCAGGTTGCACATTGTTTATACCTGTTCTGCAAACCCTCTGGCAGAGTGTGAGGCATCTGGTAGTAAATAAGTCCCACCAGAATGGCAAAAAAGATATTGAGAGCCAGCTGGGCGTACGAGGTCTGCGGATTCCTGAGAAGGTTCAGCACTGTTCTTCCACACACCACACGCATCTGTCTCACACACACAACAGCATTATCTTTTTATGGCCATGACTGAGTTCAATCAGCAGATAAGCAAGCACAATCATATAACAAGTGAATGATACGTGTTATAACTTTGTTTTCATAACATCTTAATTGATCGGAACAGAACATCTGTCAGTCATTAAACTGAGGTTGTGGGTCTTTTGAATAAAAAAAAGAAAGATCGGTGCATTTCTCAAACACAGATCTGCTGACCTGATAGATGAAGGATGTGTTGTAGTTGGCTGCCTCTTCTTTTCTGTTGTTCATATCAGTAATGCCCTGGTTCTCCTGGTCCAGTTCCTGCATTACGTTCTGGTACAGGCCAGACTCACGATACTTCATCGCCAACCAGTTCTTGCCCTCCTCTTAGAAATTAAAGACATGAGTGCTAAGTTACAGACAAATATATACATACATCCTCTAAATAAGACAAGGAATGTTTTATTTAGGGTTAATTTATCTTTTGCAACAGAGTCCTCGTAAGAAAGACCTGTACATAAACATCCAGAGCACACACACAAGGGAAAATACAACACCAATGCTAAATATAATGATGAGCTATCAATAAGATAGAAGACGTATAGAAAATATTAAAAATTGTACATGTCCAAAAAAACTCATTTAATGAGGCAATCAGGAGCAGAGACACAGTCCTATTAAAAGTTTTTAGATTGTTTAAAATTTGTTTAAAGAGAATAGGGAGTGCTTGCTTTAACAATAAAACACCATTTTCAGGAGAAAATAATCCATCCATCCATTTTCTGTATACCCTTGTCTCTAGTGGGGTCAGGAGGGCTGCTGGTATCTATCTCCAGCGAACGTTTTGGGCACGAGGCAGGTTCACCCTGGACAGGTCGCCAGTCTGTCACTGAGCAACACAGAGACAGACAGGACAACTATGCACACACACACTCACACCTAGGGAGAATTTAGAGACACCAATTAACCTAACAGTCATGTTTCTTTGGACTGTGGGAGGACGCCGGAGCACCCTGAGAGAACCCAGCATGCACAGGGAGAACATGCGAATTCCATGCAGAAAGACCCCAGGCCGGGAATCGAACCCAGGACCATTTTGCTGCAAGCCAACAGTGCCACCAACTGCGCCACTGTGCATAAAATAATGTTTTATGACTTGATCAACTCATGACTTGCAATGATTTGTCCTTGTTTTTGTACCTATAGAAAACATGGGGACATGATATATCCAATACTAGCGCATGCATTTAAAGTTAAAAACTGTTCTATATGCTCTAATCTTCACCTCGCAGAATTGGTCTAAGCATTTTTCAGGAGATTATCAATATTGTCTGCAGATGGTTAAGATGAGCGCTATTTAGTGGTGTGGCAGTAAGGTTAAAGGGCAAGAATATGTGAAAAGAATCAACTTAAGTTTTTTACATTTAAAAACTGTATTTAAAATAACATTTTTGTTTATTTAATATCTAAAAATATAACATTTTTACATGTTTGTGATGAAGTGACAGATTGAAAGAGAATGTATGTTTGCCTCAAAGTCATTCAACATTGAAGATGTTCAGTCTGTGAAAAGACAGGCCTCTCTCTGGATGTTACCAGAGACGACGTTTAGTTCATTTTCACAAAAATGAAGTTTTCAGCTCTGTGTAGACTTCTGTGATTACTGAACTGATGTTTAAATAACTTAACTGGAAAATCACGTCTCTAGACTGCAGCTTTAGCTTTAATTTTAAGTTAGAATGTAAATTTCCTTAACTGTCATGACAACACCGGTGTCCTCATGGACCCTTTGACTTACATGTTGTGAATGTGTTGTGAGGGGGACAATTAAGGGGTTGAATCACACCATAACAAGATACACACAGTATCTCATGAAAATACTGAGTTTCACTTTATGCTTTGTGACATTGTTCTTTCAGCATTTTTTGTGGCCCTGCAAAGCGTTTTATTTCCAAGCCTGGACTTTTAGAGCAGACCAACATTTTATTTGAATATCGAATCTGAAAAGCTTTAACCTGCTAAAGAACATATCTGACAAGTTGTAACAATTTTGTTATACTCTGAATAGGTTCATGGAATCCATTAAGTGTTTTTTTTTTTAAATGTAGTGAAAAAACATCTTTAAAGCAACAATGCAGGGTTTCCCCAAGTGTATTTTAAGCCTGGTGGGCCATCAGGATTTACTGCGTGCAATTGTGTTTAAAAATATATATATATATGATGTGGCATTTTTTGCATATTTTATCATCATCTTATTAGTGATTAGTCACTAGATTTTAGAGCATTTTGCCCAGTAAGTTCACTGCAAGGGCAACACAACAAAGACTGCTGATCCTTTGAAACTGACTGAAAATACATGAACCTCCATTCTGCTCCTGTCTTAATCACACCCAGTTTAACAATAAAGCTTGATATGACGTTCAGCTCACTTTACCTGCAGTTTCTGGATAACAAAATATCAGTAATCTTTAGGAGATTAGCAGTCAGTTATCTATTTAAAAATATGATGGCATTTGATTATACATACACAACCTACAGAAAAACGAGTTTTATTTAGTCTGCCGCTGAATTTTCTTTATTGTCGATGTTTTATTTCCAAAATGTCTTGTCAATTTTTCACATTTTTAACATTCACTATCCATTCACTATTAAACAAATTTTGTTTGTTTGATAGTAATTGGACAGGAAAGTGGGTATTGAGAGAGGGGGCAAAGGTCATCAGACCGGGATTTGAACTTGTGACAGCCACATCAAGGACTAAGGAATCCATATACGAGTTGTGTTTTAATCTCTGTGCCACCACCGCACCCCAACTTTTAACATTTTATAACACAAAAACACAGTGAGGCAACTGGTGGCTTAAAATACAGTAATTAGTTTGACTTGTCTATTTTCTTGTTCACAATTAGATATGCTTTGAGCATAATATGATTTTGTTGTTTGAATTAATTACCTGCAGACTGTGGTTGCTTTGTGGATGTTGCCTCTCCATTTGTGATATCCATGAAGAAATCAGCAGGGTTGTTAAAAGGCTCAATTTGATACCCTGTCCAAAAACAAGCCAGGTTTGTAAATTACATGTTATTCTTGTGCAACTTTGTGGTTTTTTTTTTTGTGCAGCTTGTTTGTGTTTATGTTACACACCGATGTCTGTAAAATATTCAAGGGCATGGCCTGCTGCCCCTGCGTACACAATCTCTCCTTTATGCATGAGAGTGAGGTGGTCAAACTGCTTGAAGATGGAGTAGCGTGGTTGGTGGATGGAGAAGATTACAGTTTTACCTCTTCTGGACAGTCTGAAGTGTTGTCACAAAATCAAAACAGGAGACGTATGGACATTTGCTTTGTAGCAGGTACAAATAGCAGAAAACGGTTCCTGCACTTTAGCATATTGCTACATGCTGCTACAGAGTCTCATTGGTTTTATAGCATGTGAAGATGTGTTGTCAATGGGTTGATGTGTTATAACTGGGTCATACTTGTGCAGCAGACCGATGATGCAGTTTGCAGTGTTGGAATCCAGCCCTGTTGTCGGCTCGTCCAGAAACAACAGAGAGGGAGAAGTTATGAGCTCCATCCCAATGCTGCACCTTTTCCTCTCCCCTCCTGACACGCCTCTCAGAAACTCAGTTCCTATCTGTGTTCATATGTACACACACACATGCACACACTCAAAAACTGTCAACATAAAATGTTTCCATGATCTTTATTTTTTTCATTTTTTGTCAAACTTTAACTTATTTGGATTTCATTTGTTGAACTAACACAAAGTATGGCAAAATTATGCAAAGGATGAAAAGTGGACTGTATTTTAAAAATAAACATCTGAAAATTAAGTTATAATTGTATTCAGACCACTTGAATACAAATATATTATACCCACACCACCTTATACAACTACAGGTGGTGTGGGTATGTTTTTACCAGATTAGCAAATCTGACTCATCCCATTCAAAATAGCTCAAGCTCAGCTAGATTGGATGGAGACTGTCTGAAAATCTTTGGCAATACTTGAAAATTGATTATGAATTATATTTAGTTGTATGCCACTCAATAACTGGTGCTTAACATGTTTTAAATGTTTTCCTGCTTGAGCACAACATTCTGACATGCCTGCATCATTAGCAGATTCCAGCAGATCTTGGTGCTTGATAAGCTAATGAAATGCTGTACGGTAAAACTCCTAAGTGTTTGGTCTTTTGCTGCCTCTGACATGTTTAGATCCAATGTTGTCTTCTTTCTACACCAACTTCTCTATTTCTGCAAAAGAACACCATCCCCACAGCATGATACTGCCATCATGTTTGATGGGATGGAAAATGGCAGCTGGACTTAAAACAGTTTGCAGTAAACTTGAGGTTTGTTGAAAGGTTTTAGCTAACTTCTAAGCCTGTGTTTTCACACCTGTCCATTGCTCATTTCCATAACTAAGAATCTGTTAGTTTACAAAGCTGCAAATGATGAAGTACCACATAACTCTGGAGCATTAGAATGATCGTATTAGCAACCACATGTAAGTTTCTCAGCCAGTGCACAGCTAACAAAATAAAAGGTCAAAGGGAGACAAATTTAACGCACAAATATAGAACTTGATTTAACTTCTCTACAGAAATTCTCAAAAATTCTCAAACTGAATGAAGTCGTTTAGTCATTAGCAGGACTTTTTTCCAGAGTTTAACCATTTGCTGAAAAGGTAATTTGGCCATTTAATTTGGATCAATATTTTTTCAACAAAAGAGTTTTAATGTTTTCAGATAAGATCCATAGCACCCATAGAGGTGCTTAGCAAAGCAATACAAATTGTGTTGTTTTTACCTTAACAATTTTAGCATAATTCTATAGGATTGAAAAATTAATAAAGGTCACCGACATGCAGAGCTGATTAAAGTACTCTTAGTAGATAGCTAAACAACTTTGCAAGAGCTGTATTCTGGTTTTATGGCCTCATTAAAAATCACAAATCATAGACCAAAGAAAGAAAACGATTTGTTAAAAGCCAAACAACACCTAGGTTAGGAAGTGCCTAAGAACATTGCTTATCCACTCATAAAGATATGTGACTTTTGGAAGTTTGTTATAGCACTATGCATAAATCATTTCATTCCTATAAAAGCCTTCAGGGAGCAATAAGATGTTGAAGTATTATTTCAAATGTTACTTTAAAGTGAGCTTGCAAAATCTGCTTGTGCATAGAACTCAGTACCTTAGTTTCAGCACAATCCACAAGGCCCAGGTCTTGCAGGATGGAATTTACTCTTTCCTGTTTATCAGCAGAGGAGTAATGCTTTGGGTTGAGACGCAGGTTGGCACTGAAGAGGAGGTTCTCCCTCACACTTAGAGTGCCCATCAAGATGTCATCCTAAAACAAAATCAAATATATAACGTAGGAAAACAAGCGTTATTAGGTAGCGTAATTAGGAAAACACACTTTGCACGTGTGTTTTCCTACCTGTACCACATAAGCAGAGCTGAGTCTGAGTTCAGAAGTGACAGCTTTGCCGTTCACTTGGACTGTTCCTTGTCGCAGTCCAGCTGGATCTTTTCTACCTGCTATGACATCTAGAAGTCTGTGCATAGAACATAAAACTTATTTTTAGAATTCATGCACAACTGAAATGCATTTGTAACAATGTACTTGAATGAAAACTTCTTACGATGTTTTACCACTTCCTGTGGCCCCCATGATAGCATTCATCCCTGGTCTTATGATGCCACTACAAAAACATATGCAAGTTCTACTTTTTAAGGTACACTTTATTAATATTATTACCATTCCACAGATTACAATCAAAAAATATTTGGTGATATTACCTAGTTTTGTATAATACATTTGATTGTAACCCAACCATTTTACCCCTTCCTTGAAAATATTTAACACATCAAGTGAACAGAAATATAATATAATATATTTTTAACTAATTAAAAAAAAATATAAAATGTGGCATGATAATCTACAGTATGTTTAGATATAATATAATATAATATAATATAATATAATATAATATAATATAATATAATATAATATAATATAATATAATATAAATATAATATATACTTTCTTTGGATTTAATTCAGAATAAAAAAAATTAATTATTGACTTAATATATATGTTTTTATGTCAACAGGTTTCACATAATTGTATTATGTTAATTGAAAGCAAAACAGATATAGTAATCTGACATTATGACTTTATGTTCAACTAAAATAAAATTAATAAATTAACCCAAGTATTTCAAATCACCTCAGATTGACATAAGAGAAGTTAGTTGAACTAACTTAACTGTTTTGTGTTAGTCTGACAAAGCAAACACTCTTTCAGTGAACTTATGTTTCATTCACTAAACATAAACAAATTATGTTACTTTAACAACTAAAATTTGCTTTCTATCAACGGATATGTTTTTAATTCAACTATTTTTCTATTATTTCCTAGTTAACTAAATTCAAGTTTGCCGACGGGTTCCACACAAATGAATTAAGTAGGTTTAACGTAATTTTGTTATGTTCTTTATTTAACACATTAACGTTTTAAAACGATTTGAACAAAAATGAAGTGCGACTCGATTCAGTGTCCAGCAGCATTTCATCTACAGCGATACTAACATTGATTTGCGGGGATGTTTCAATTTACCATTTAGCTCTTAACATGTCAGTGCATTTACCGCCAGCAGATGGCAGCCAGGATAATAACATGGCCTGTAGGGTCAGTGCAGTGCTTTTCTCCAAAAGTATAAATTGTCATAAACATGCTTTAAAACTCATTTACAAAACATATACATTTGGGCACATGCTTGCCTGAAAGAACCATACTTGGGACTTTTCATGTTAATGACATTTTTAACTTTTTTCCTTGTCTTTTGCAATAAAGTGGTGAATACAGTTTGAGGTCTCGGAGTGTGCAGTGTGTGCTCTTCCACTGTTTACAGAATGACCCCGTTTGTTAGCAGTTCAATTCCCCCACTTACCCCAAAATCTGCAGAGTGGCAGTACAGATTAGCCTGATGTAAAGGATCAGTTAGCTGGTTGATTAGTGCAGCATCCTGAATAAACATGGCGGGCAAACATTCACTAGCAAAGAGGTTACAATGTTTGCCGCTGCTGCAGGGCCTCCAAGACTGAAAGACGCTGCATTCCTGATGAAGGTTGCCTGCAGTCAAAAACTTAATGATAAAGATTGCTTATCCAAGGAATCCAACCTTGAGAGAATGTACTTTGCAGCTTCTAAATATACTCATTTAGTCAGAGTTAACCTCAACATCACAGTCTACCCAAATGGAAAATACTATAGAGGAGCTAATCAAACATAATTTTCCTGCTACAATACTAAATGTAATTTAATGCTTGAAAGAAAACAAGTTCATAACTCTCATGCCATCATCTGTTGGCCATGAATTCCAAGAAAACCATTACTGCCGTTGAAAGAAACTCAAGACATCCACTTCAGTCATGACTCATGTGACTGTCGGGTGTAAGCTTAAAAAAAAAAAAAAATCCCTAATTTCACTAAATTATTTTGGTTTTCCAAATCAAATTCAAACAATAAACTGAAGTTAGCTGTTCAGTTTCTGCAAATTACCTGACTAACAGTTGTGATCAGGTGGAAATGCATCTTTAGAAGAATAAAAATAATCTCAATGCAAGACATGACAAATTTTCTACTGAAATACGTTTTGAGTGGCTGAACAGCAGTCACCTTTTCACACGAAAAGCCTTTTCCCAAATCTTAATTTTCAGATTTCTCCATCTATTTTGAGGGAAAAACTGAACAGGTCATTAGTTTGACATGCAGAAATTTTTACATGTCAAACTTTGAATATGAAACTCATGAAAAACAGGAAAAGACTAGAGACAAATGTATGGATGAACAAACTGACAGATGATCTGATTAAAAGATTTTCCTATTCCTACTCCATTTTGAGCATTATTGAACTGCAGGCTGCTGTAAATAGCCTGTACGTCAAGTTATTTCCGTTATCTTTTTGTTTATAAATTAAGTTTATTTTCTCTTCCATGCTTAAAATTAAACAAAAGATTGGTAGATTAGATGAAAGGACAGAGAAGCAAATGAATCATGACGTATAATGTGGATGGATACATGAATGATGGAAAAGAATGGATGATGAAAAGATGCAGAAATGAATGAAAGATGGACAGATTGAAAAAAAATAAGTGGATGCATTGACAGATGAACAGGACACATGGTGAAATTGGCAGATGGATCAAAGCATGAATATATGGATGAACAGATGAAAGGTTCAGATGGATGGACAGACAAACACATGAAGGAATGATTGAAGACTGGATGCAGACACTGATTGATGAATGACAGATGTATGTCGAGATGAACCGCTGGGTGGATAAACAGATGGATTAAAAAAGAAGATATGTGGATAAATAAAAAAAATAAATAAAATAAAATGGACATGTACGGACATATTGATTGATTGAAAGCAATGACGAAAAGATGGGGTACAACCCCAACAATTTGGCTGTTAACCAATTTGCAGAGAATAAATCACAAGTTCTCTCTTGTTCCCAGTTAAATATTTAAATCCTTTAAGCGTACCCAAAAACTCATTCCCTGCCCAATACTGTAAGGAAAACCTCATTTCCAGAACTTTATCATGCAGAAAATGGAACTTAAATTGAAACATCTGATTCATCACATCTGCTTTTTATGAATGAGAGAATAATTTATTGAAACAGATACAAAGATTTTATCACAATCATGGATGCATAAAAGACCTAGTAAAAACAAACTCTACACAGCATTATTGGAATATAAGTAGTATAAATTTACTCTGTAAAAAAAACATCCATAAGTAACCCAACATTGGTCCCTCTACTGAGAATGAAAGAGGGTCTTAAAAATGGACACCAAGAAAAGACACCAGGCTGCAGGTACATTCAGAGCTCTAACCTACAGTGGACTATAAAAAGCCATTTGTTCTGACGCTTATAAAGAACATACACATTTTTGAACACAAAAAACGTAAAAATACAAGATATATACACAGTATCATTATTGTAAACTTTCTGTTGCCTTATAAAAAAAACAAATAAAAAAACATCAGAGGCTACACAGTCTGTGCTCGTGTGTATCCGGCTGTTCCCGTATCGTCTCTGAGCAGCTGGGATGTTTATGCTTCCTTATCTGTAATTATTATAGGGTAATGACGGTGCCATCCTCCTCCACCCCTCCCTTGGGCAGAGCGAGACTGTGGCGTGGGTCCGTTTTCAGAGAGCTGAGGATTTTGTGCAGGCTGCCGTTGCTGTGCCGGAGTGCCGGGTTGCTGCTGTGATGAGGCGGCTGCATGTGCAGCTCGCTGTGTTTGGACTGCTGGTGCTGGTTGTGTTTAAGGTTCAGGTCTCTGTGCAACTGGTGGCTGAGGCTGATGCTGGGTTGTGGTTGTTGGTGGTGCTGGTGATGGGACCCTCCATTGAGACTGGTCTGGGACCGGAAGGAAGAGGTGGAGACCACCGACTGCGGCCTTGTCGGAGGGCTGGGAGGAGCCGCCGGAGTCTGCTGGTGCGTTCGGGACGCATTGGTAGCCAGCGAGGCATTGGACCGGAGAGACGGTCGCTTAAGGCTGTTCTCGATGACAATATCTGTATCTTCGTCGCTTTCCAGGTCGTCATTGTAGTTGTGATGTGCCACAGAGGTTGACTCCCGCGCCGAAGCTACTGACAAACTTGGGTTGCCGATGGAGCCGCTGCTGTCGGATGACTGGCCTGAACTGCCAGAGATTCTGCTGCTGCGGACGACATTGTTGCGCTGGTTCACCGGCTTGACGGTCACGATCAGGTTGTGGCTGTTCGCGATCATCATGTCAGTGACCTGATCCAAAGACTTCCCCGTCACTTCGATGCCGTTCACCTCCAGCACCTCATCGTTAACCGCCAGTAGACCGGTGCTCTCTGCCAAGCCTCCAGGGACCATTCGGGATATGAAGATGCCGAAAACTTTCTCCAGACCATGGGAAGTCACTCGAACGCTGGTCCCGTCGCGGATGTAGAAGCCCAGGGGTTTGTCTGAGCCATGGCGGTAGAGTCGGACGCGGCGGTGGGACTCTGGCAGGATGTCCACGTCGATGATGGAGGAGACGGGACGGAAGTCCTGCGGCATGCCGATTGGGACGCGGGGACGCTTACGGTTGATGTCGCTGTTGCGAAGTGTCACCACCGCCTTCTTTTTACGAGTCAAGGTGTTGGTGCCAAAGGTGGTGTAGTCGACCTCCTCTGCAAACAAAAAAACAGGACAGGAAAAATTAGAAACAAAATTAAACTTTCACACTAGGTGACTGTTATGTTAAAGGAGCATTCACACCAGCCCTGTTTAGTTCACTTTAATCAAACACTAGTTCTAGACAGTTTCAATTGGGGGAGATGTGAATACATCAAACTTTGATGCAGACCAATAAAGCAAACTCTGGTCTGCTTCCAAATCTAGGTCTTGGTTTGATTAAAGTGAACTGTCTTTGGAATGCATATGAGGATGAAAAACAGAGTGGAGACCGCTCCAGAAGCAGGAAGCATACAATAATGCAAGGCATTCTGGGTAAGTACAGACTAAACAAATGCTAGAGTAACGATAGCAGGAGGAATTGCTCAAGGATTTTATCAAATAGACAAAAGAGAAATCTTATCCCCGCTAAATTCTGACTCGACTCCATGTTTGTTTAAATTTTGGGAAGTAGTAAGTTGTCTTCTACGGATGTTTTCATGTAATTTCCTTCAAGAGGTGGTGCTGCAGCGTCACCACAGGCAAGGGGGTACACAGGTTTTTCAAATAGTTTTGCTCATTTGACAGTGCAGTGTGAAAGTGAACTGCACCAGCTGCAAATGCAACAAATGTTGCAATTTTAGTCCCCAATCAAACCAAGTCTACCAGACTGTCTGGTGTGAAAACGCCCTAAAGATACCAAAAACCAATCGCAAAAAATTTTTCGCTATAAATCACCTGGTGAGCAGATTCAGATGATTTTCATCATGATCAGCTGAAAATCATCAGCTTACTGGCAGATCAAGCCGAACTGGTGATCAGCCAGCGAGGAAAGACACAAAGATTCAAATGTGATCCACACGCTGCTGTCAGCGAGAAGCAGTAAACATGTTGCGTGTGCATATTAGTTTCAGGACTGCTGAGTGCTGCAGAGCATTCCTCTGCTGACAGCGATGATCCACCCCTCCGCAAGCAGCGAGCAGCTGCATGCACCCTGCATATCTGTGCTCAAACACATCAGCGCATACGTGCACCATCCATCAGGCGAGCAGATCAGCCATCAGTCAGGAATAATGAGGGAATACAGGATGGTGCAACAGATTGAAAATAGTTGTGGTAATCTGAGTTGAGGCCTGATGCTTTAAGTCTGAGGTTTTGGAGCAATCAGTGGAACAATGAAGGCCTTCATAGAGGACTAGATCACTGATTCAAAGAGTGAGTCATATCCTCAAGATAACGCAGCTACTGATGAGCATATTCATGTATTTATGTAAATAATAATAATAAAAAGATTAGTTTACTTTGAAGGTTAACCACAAGCTAGTGTATTCCTATAGTTGTGAGTACATTAAGACACCCTAAGCTAGAGGGAAAGATAAACACGCTGCGGTGAAAAAACAACTTGATATCCGTCTGATCTTCCCATCTTTCTCTGCGACTGGCAGGAAATCTGGACGCAGTAAACCAGGATGTGACAGGAAGCGAAGGTCTCCCAGTGGGAGCATCAGCCCCTGCACTTTTATGAGTCACATTTGCCCTTTCGAGCTTTACTCATTTATTTTTTTCAGTAATACATGTTGAAACCTCTTCTATAATTTTCTCCTCTAATCTTTGCACCCTGAAATGAATTTAGAGCCTTTAAACAGAAACAGAGGCCAGCTCCTCAGCTCCCCTATCACATTGTAAAGTGTCTTCTCCTGCAGCTTCTCTTCCTTCTGCAACTTGCCGACTAAGCAAGAACAAGTCTAGTGATGGGGGCGCGAGGAGAGGGAGAAAAGGAAAAGCATGTGGAGGGTCTGGGGAGATTTGTTACGTGCTTGTGGTGCAAGTTAGACGCAAGAAGCAACTTATGGGAGTCAAGAAGCTGCTCTCTGTAAGGGAACGCTGTTCAGTTTGCTGACACATTTTCTCATGTTGCAAACACAAAGTTTTACAGGGGGATTTAAGGTGATAGCCAAACAGAAAATTATGCATGAACGTATACACTTTGAGCACAAATTTCAAAAACGCGAAGGCCTTATTGGAGAACATTACCATGGAAACCAAGAAATGGAGCAGACAGATCAGGGGCAAAGTAGAAAAAAAAAAAAAAAAAGAATTGAGGAAGGGTGAAACTGGATGACGATGTCCCAAACTTTGATCATGCATCTAAACTGAGTGAGGAGAGAAATAATCAGAGAAGCGGCCAAGGATCTCATGGTAACTCAGGAGGAGTTGCAGAGATCCACAGCTTGGGTGGAAGAGTCTGTCGACGATATTAATGATGGAATCCATAAATTTGGTCTTTATAGTAAAGTGGTAAGAAAAAAAGCCAGTAGAAATCTAGTTTACATTTGTCACATGGCATCTGTAATTATCATCAGAGTAAGCATGTTTACAGGTCATCCCGAGCACACCCATCCTATTTTGAAACAAGGTGGTGGCAGAATCATTCTGTGTGAATGCATCTTTTGGATGAAGCACAAGAAACTGATCTGAAGATGAGTGGAGCTCAATAAACACACAGAAATCCTGGATGGAAATGTATTAAAGGTGGCAAAAACACATGAGACTTGGGAGGAAGTTCACCGTCCAGCAGATCATCATCCCTCAACACATAGCCAGAGCTACAATGGATTAGTTTAGATCAACATGTATTTATGATCTAGAATTACAAATCGCATCAAATCTCAACAAAATACACTGAAGTTCGGGGTTGTGAAGTGGCAAAATGTGAAACGGTTCAAAAGGTGTGAAAAGGAAAAAAGGTCTCCCAGCTCAGCAAAATAAGCGTTATTCAGTTTTCACAATCTTAAGAAAGCAAGTCTGAAAGAAATCGCGCCGACGTCATCATATGTCTGCCCCCCCCAAAAACCCATCAAGTGGTATTTTCAGTTTTCGGTGCATGTTCTGGCAGCAGTTGATCTGATTGAATCCAGACAAGGCACTCGCTACAGGGCAGGAATTTCTGCCACAAGTGCAAGTTTTCCACTGATGGGAACCATATTGGGGAGGGGTTGCAGCAAGAGTCTCATTACAGGTTTTTAAGTGCAACACCCTGAGTCCACACCCCTCACCTCACTCTCAAACTCGATCCGCAGCAAACACCACATTGCACCACATCACCCGGGTTACACTGTGGGATAGACGACCCATCTGCAACCAAAACGCTGCTTTTAGCGGGTAACGTCTTACAGCTGTTTGGCAAAAAAATAAATAAATAAATTAATAAAAAAAAAAGACAAGGCAAATGCTGGAGTAATTTGTTTTATAAAAACCTACAAATTCAAAGGGGAGGGCAGTGGCTGAGTGCAGGGCAACAACTGCTGGTGGAAATGTCTAGTTAATCTGAACAGGTGTTTTGGGATTTACACCAGAAACACCACGAAAGCTATATTTTAGGAAGGTCTATGACCACATTTCATCAGGACTTGTTAGAGTAATGTAACAGCAAGTCTGCCCAGCTCTACCTACAACTTTTAGCAACAAAAAAATTAAATTAAGACACTGCTTCAGATTTTTAACGCAATAAGTCTCTTTTGTCACTATTTCCTCAGACTGGCTCCATCAATCTCTCTCACAGTTGAGCTGCACTGAAGAGGAGCCTACATCCAAGTTCAGATCAACTGTTTTGCATTATGGCAACATTTTTTGTTGCTAAAACTTTGACAAGCTCCATTAACATTAAGCTGCAACAGCACCACCCATGACCACAGGCAACCTCTCGGTTTAGCAGACGTGGTTCTTTTAACTCTATTCTCCTTACAAAATACCAGCTTTTTTCCCCCCTCTGCATGTAACAAATCACTTGAAAAACCACTGCAATTTATTCGGGCCAGAGAAAACAACCCTAATTACACTGTCCTCCATCTGCCACTGAGCTACTATTAAGTCATGATTCCTTCACATGTTTTATGTAATGATTCTATACTTCTTTAGGCTCAAATTTCCAGAGTTCTCACTGATGTTTGACCAACATTTGAAGTTCAAATGCAAAAATTCGCCAGAAATTTAAAGTAAAAAAAAAAAAAGCTCTGACTATAGAACCTGAAAACAAAAAAACAGATAAGGAAGAGAGGAATAGATAATGGCCCAAGATGGCTAAAAATAAAACAAAAATGACACGAGGAGATAAAGATGCCTGAACAAACCAATGCCTCATCAAATGTTGAATTCAGTGATGATTAGAGGACGTGCTTTATTTGTAAATGATGAAACCAACTGATAAGTCAGCTTTAATCTAGAATTATGTAAAGACATGTAGATATATTTATATGGCTTGATTCCTTTCAAGAAAAACAGTCATCAACTAACCTGATGTTGAAAATAGTTCCTTTTTTGTCCAGAACAATAAGTTAATTGTTCTAGACAATTAACTTATTGTGAACATAAAACGTCCCTACATTACTATACCAATAGTGTATGAATGGTTCCTTCAGTCTAATTTAAAATAAAAGAAACGCCTCTTTTCACTTTAGATCTAAATAATCTCATAAAAACAGTTGAAGGAGCCAGAAAGGTTTTAACTATCAAGTCCCTGACATCAAGGTCCAAGTTCTGCTTAATGTGGGCGACACACGGGAGGGTGTTCCAGTTGATAACACCGCAGTCACTGTAATACCTTCTGAAAACGAACTCCCTCCTACACGAGAGCATCAAGCTGAGCTCATGTGAAGTGTCTGATCAAAGACCGGCAGGTCACCGCCATTCACCCAACGTCCAACTGAACCTCAGAACTTCAGTTTCTTTGATGGAAAAGATCTTTAAATTAGCTCCTGTTCAGTAATTCCTTACCGTTATTTACATTTACGTAAAAGTGACTTTTTTACAGTACTGCTAGGAAATTTTTACAGTAGACATAAACCATCTAACCTGAAGGCAACAGTTATTTTAAAGAACAGTTTGTAAATACTGCCATAGTTACTACATTTGTAAGAAAAAAAAAAAATCTGCAAAATAGGTATGCAAATTCTCAACCAGAACTACTTTAAGCCTTTTTGAGTGAGTGTGCATTCATTCAGTCAGTCAGTAACTTAAAAATTTAAATACTAACAGATAAAATGAAAATGTTACAGTTGACGTTATAAATCACATATATAGCATGCTATTCCAGACTCCAAGTCTTTGTGACTGGAAATATTCATAAAAATGAGCTTTATAAGTTTCAATAGTCTTCATTTGTGTCCATTTGAGTGTTTATGATCCGGTGCAAAGGAGTGGAGGCAGGAGGAGAGCGTGCAGCTTATTTTTTTGGGATACAAATAGGGAAGTTTGAAGGATGAAGCCACAGATTTAGAGGAAATCCCAGTTTAGAAACGCAAACAGCTGGTTGTGTTTATGTTTAACATGATTCTTTTCTAAGTTCATGATCAGGAAACTGCACTAAAAACCAAAAAAAAAAAAAAACCAAAAAACTACTTAAATGGTGCAGAGTATTATAAAAGCTCTGCTCCAGACTCGTGCATAACAGAATGAGATTGCTGTTGTCATGCTTTGCGAAATCCTTCTAGATCCAATGTCCTAGAGAAAACCATAAAGGGGAATTTTATTAAGAAAAATTGGAGCTTAGACCTTCTGACACCAGAAGATGGGCTCTTAACCAACCCGCAGCGCCGTCGGAGGAAGGGTCAGAGGTGAAAAGACGGCTCCTGGTTGACTTCTACCTCTTGTGGCTGCCAGTTTGTCTACCCACTGTGACACTAAAGGAATGTAGCTGCAGATATCACTGAACAGCTTGAAGATCTGCAGTGCTCCTCCAAGACAGGCGTGAGGTCCTCTGACCTCTACAAAGGGTAATATGATCCGTCACTGAATTATCCTTAAAGTGTTTCACAGGTTTTTAATGATCCAAATCCTGTAGTGGCCAGAATCCGCTCGATGGGAATCTACTAGTTAACTGAATTCGGTCGGGTTTTCAGATCCTTTTAAAAGCCCCATGCTGTTTTTAGCCTTCTAAAGTAAAACGGTACAGGGAAGAGAGGAAAGTCGGGCTTTGTTCGACTGAGGCCCACCTCTACTTAAGCAAAGCGGTGAAAACTGTTTTAATGTTCTGAAACTTTTCCAGAATCCCCAATAAAAACTGAGAATCTAAGAGTTTTACGATCAACCATTAGGATGCCTCAACACGCTTGTTTCTGGCAAATCTTCACCGCAGCTGAAAAAACAGCATAAGAAACCAACTACAGCTGAGTCAGTACTTCAAGTCCTTTCTAGAAAGTTGGTATGTTTTTATGTGTTGCTGGCGTAATGAAGGGAAATGGATGAAGCATTAGTGCTAAAAACATATCATCAGACACAAACACGGGAACTTCTATTTTTTTTTTAAATGGCACTTAGCAAAGACCTGCAGAAGCCCCATAATAGTGATTCAGAAAACCAGACTTCGGACGTTTAAAGAAGTGTTTGAGGCCAGATTTGGGTGTGATATTTCAGACAGGGCTTTGTGAAAACTTGCACACACTATACTTGTTGTACCTGTGCTAACAAAGACAGGAGGAACCAAAATGCCTGCAGGAACAAGAGTAATTTGTCAATGTTTAATTTATGCAATACAATAAGCAGCATTAATGCAGTATGCCAGTATGTTGATGTACGTCAACACATTTGTCAGAATAATAAACAGAAAAGCCATTAAAGGGAAATACAGAAAGCATCGTTAGCACTGATAATAATAGACTCATATGTAAAACAGGACATTAAAATATATTGTGAAAAAGAAAGGGAGAAACTGTATGATGGTGATTTTAAGCTTCACTGAATAGTTTGGACAGGAAAAGCAAGTGCTAAAAGGTCTTGCTAAAAACAACAGTGGTGGAAGATGTTCAAAATGAAAATGACAGCTTTTTTTGTGTAGGTCTGAATTTTAACAAGGGAGTCAGAAAGCACAGAAGATTAGTTCAAGGTTAACTGCTGTTAGCAAAACATCAACCTAAAACATCGGTCTGCAACCTCTAGCCAACTGCATCTCTCTGGAGCCTAAAATGTTAACTTTGTAATTATGTTTTGAAATATTATTCAACTGCAAAGCTGCACAACAGTGTCTGCTCTCTCACACAGTGTGATGTCACCTCTCATCCCAGTGTTGTTATTGCTAATCATTCACAGCAGAAATCGTGCTTTAGGGTCCTGAATTTTTGCAATAAACTGATCAACAATTCAATAAGAAGCAATATTTCCCTTTAAATATGAAGTTTTATTTGCTTGGGCATGGGATAGTGACAATGATGCAGTGTTGGATTGTGGGGCGTTTAAATGAAACAGAGAAGCAATGTCAGCTGTGTGGTCTTTGTTTCTCAGTCTTGAAAAGGTGAGGAATATCTGAATATATGTAAATATTGGTTAATAGCCATAGCAGAATGTTAAATGTCAATCATATTGGCCCAAATTTATTAAAAAGATTTTAACCTGTAGAAAGAGTTGTTCAAAATTCAGGCGTTTTGAAACTGACTTTCAGAACGTTTACCTTGAAACCGACCCATGTCAACACTCTGCACAGATTCAGTTCTTGGCATTTGTGATATTTTTACTTTACGATATGACCTAGAGATTAGAAAGCCCCAAAGAGAGTCTGAAAAACAGTCATTCCTTTCAGACTACTTCACGTAGCGCTCCAGCTTTAAACGCACGAGAAGAGCTAAAAGTATTATTAAGAAAAACATTTATTCAACTCCTCATCTTGCAAAAAACACCCAAACTTGCTACCTTTAGCAAAACATGTGCTGCCTGGGAGGAATAATATCGGGTTGCGACATTCATATCTCATTTCTGTTGCTCATGATTGTCAAGTTTCTTCAAGTATGGAGGCTTTTGTTTTTAGAAATATACTGTCCTGCCAATAACTGCATAGGACAAACTCTGATACCGACTCTGGATCGAGAAACAGCTTTATGGAACGTGTCGACACCAACAGGGTTCAACATCACGGCGTTTCCCAAACCATAAAACTTATTTCATTGTTTGAAAAATGATTCCATTGGACAGCATTGAAGTAATTTCCTCAGCAGTACAAAGAACAAGCATATATACCCTGTAGCCTGCAGCTGTGTCCAAAAGCACACTCAGCTACAGTCCGTCTATGCATGTGACATTCCTGCACCCCGACAACCTGCCACCAGCCCCCCCTCGACGCCGTCTTCGTCCAGGCGTGACAGAGTGCTCAGTGACAGCAGAGGCCACGATCTGAAACGAGGCACAGAAAGAACAGTGCAGGACGCTGCTGCCTTTAGCATTAGGTCACTGGATGCTGTGACAGTGGGCTTTATCGTGGGCCCCACAGTGAGAAATGCACACATGCCGCTGGAAGTCCCCCCCCCCTAACTCTCAAATCTATAAAGCACAAAAGGATGAAACCTCACATGACACGGCGCATCCTTGCTGGACAAAAGGAGATAAGCGCAACACAATGCAGTTCACCAAGTGCCCTGGAAGCAGAACATTTCCCCCGTCTTTCTTGCTTCAGAAAAAAGTTTAAAAAAAAAACCCCCGCAGAACTCTCTTTCCGGAACTTCATAGATAACATTGATCAGAAATGGCTAATTTTTATGAATGATCCTCAGTGGTTTTGTTAAACCACACTGAAATGCATAGTATTAGTAGGACGAGAGACTTATTCTTTAAGCATTTCTTACCACTAATTTTTAAGACATCAACCAAGACTCTTAGCTCACCCTAACATAAAAAGAAAAGAAAAAAAAAAAAAAAAGTAGCCCAGACAGAATGAAGAACTTTTTTTTTTTTAAACATGCAAACATATTTCACATTCTTGCAGGGGAGGTTAAGGCAGGGCCTGGGTGGAAATTTGGAGGAGCTCGATAAACATACCAGAATATAATACACAGTGGTGCACAAGTTGGAGTTTAAACGTAGAAGCCACAAGTTTCATTCATTTTTGCACAGCTTTTATGTTCTGCCCAACAGAAAAGATTGTAAACAGATTCGCAAAAAGCCTTCAAACAAATTAACCCGTAAATAGCTGAGAAATCTCACTTTGGGGGAAATAAAAATCCAAATCTCAATTCGGAAATATTTTATTCGAGGTAAACATTCAGTGCGTTTTCCTTTAGCTTAATTAGTGGAAATACGAGGTGGCCCAGTTACAAATTTGCCAGACATGTTTATCTTACTCCATGTATAGTGAGGGAGGTGGTAATGAAAACTAAAAGATCTCCAAGGCTCACAGTTTAAGAACTGCTGCAAGAAAGTGGCAACAAGGACAACAATTAGATAGTTTTATGGGGTAAGGAACAGTCACTTTTCTGACACTGTCACACAAATGTAGATATATGGACATATCTAACTTCTAATGGGACATTAAGTAGAGCTGTGTGCTTTTGTGCTTTGGTCGAACTGAGATCAAACAATAGAAGTGTTCTGCCTCAAGACTGTTTTTCCTCTTTTCTTACTTAGCAATGCTACTGCAACTCAAATAAAAAAAAAGAGAAAAAGTCAATAAATCAGCCACAAAACAATGATCAGTTCATCACTATTTTCCAATCCAATGTACACCTGTATCCGAATAGGTGCCCTACTCAGTCCTCACAGTTAATAGGAAAATCTACAATAGCATTGCCTGCTTATGCTAAATCTGTTTAGCATGCACGCTTTGGCAAAAAAAAAAAAAAAAAAAAAAAAAGAAAACAGGGTCAGGTGTGATTTGCAGAAACTGTTTCCTAAACAGCGAAAAAAAACCAACAGCAGCAGCAGTCATTTGATCTCCTGATAAGACCCAACAAGGCTGTAAAACCTTTGCGTGCATTTAAAGTATAAGCTGAATAGTGATTTGGATGCACTCCCCCCCCATTTCACCCTCTTACTGCAGTCGCTCATTTAACGAGCAGTTGCTGCAGCACACAGAGGCTGCAGCCGCACATCTGGGACAAGTTACAAAGAGCTGCCGAGGCTGCGTGATGCTTGCCAGAACAGCCCGTGCGGTGCCGTGGGGGAGTGGAGCGCGTCGCAGGTTTAGGATTCATCTACAGGGAAGAGGAGTGCATTTAAAGGAAAATGTGTGCGTGTGCTCACAAGGAGATTAATTTTATTTGTGTGCTGGAGAGCGTAGAGGCTGATATCCAGCAGAGATGGGGATGGGAAGAAAAGATCAAAGTGGTGAGGTACGTGCAGGTCTTGCATTCCTAAGAAAGGCAGCAATTCACTCTCCATCAAGTTATCACTCATAAACTGACGCGAAGGTTTCTTAGCAAACCTTTTGTTGCAGCCGGCTCGCTCGTAGTAATCTGCACCTTTCCAGCCCCCTCCAAAAGAAAACAAACAAAAAAGTGAAACAAAAAAATCCCCAAAAACACATGCTGTTAATTTAAGCTCTCCACATTCACTTCCATCTGGTCAACAGGTACCAAGGCTAACAGCACTGCTAACTGCTCAAGTGACCGAAAAATGGCTGCTGCCACTAAACACAAACTAAATCTGGATTCTGGAAACATGTTGCCTGAAGTGACACTTAAATTACAGTAATGTTGTTTACCAATTCGGTCATTTCCAAGGTCAATCGACTGCACTGAATTTTATTCTGAGCCTTAACGTTTCCACTTCACACTTAAAGCTTTGTGTGTTGGGTCCATCAAGTGAAATCCCAAACATTATGAAGTTCGCGGTTGTGACATCAGAATGTGGAGAATTTCAAAGTGTTGTGAATACTTTTGTAATGCTATTTTACAGATAAAAGAAGGATCCGAGTAGATGGATTTTAAAAGAAAACAAATGGAATAAGTAATTTTGCTTCTATGCTAGTGACTAAAAAGGGAGGATATGCTAGAGATACAAACACAGTTTGGGTAACAGCGTGATTACTAACACTCCCTGAACTTTAAACAGATACCAGGGAAGCTTTTTGTTGACATTAATAAGATGTGAAGGTTTAGATATCCAGAGCAGAAACAATCCCTCAAATCAACTCCTACACTGAACCACTGATTCACCTCCTCAGATGTTTAATGAATCATGGTTTAGAGGATTTGCAACTAAACGTTCTTCAGAATGGATAAACAAGAAAAACATCGTCCTCACAGTCCTGTCTGGGCACAATTCATTTGCTTTGACATCGGCAATGTGGAAGAAAACGGACAAGCATTCATTCACGAAAGCTTCTTTTAGAATAACTCAAAAAAAAAATGAATTCCGAATAGCTGCACTGAACTTATTTATGATATTTAAATGGATGGAAACAACTTTAATAAACAGAGAAAAGAATGCAGTGGTTGCAGTGGAGGGCTGGATGAGCTGCAATATTCTCCACTATAAATTTTGCTCAACCACTGAGACTCGAAGCAACATAGTTTTGACTTTGAATCTGGCACACAAACATGGGAACATCCTAAAATGTGGAGGCCGAGCATTTGACTCTGCTTTCACTGTTCGAACCTGGATTAATGAAAAAGCATGGGATTTAAAAAGGTGACCTAATGAAATCTAAGTCAAGCAGAGAGATAATTATGACATTTAGAGCAGCATTATGGACAGCATTACATGCCATAATCAAAAACAATAGTTCTACTCTAGTTTTAAAGATATTTCTATAACATATTTTCTTATGTGAACAATTGAGCAATGAATATAATTAACTTTACTGGAGCAAATCTTAAGCATGGAACCAAACATTATGACTTTAATGAGCACCAAACTATTTCCGGCTTGGATTCAAGTTGGTTCAAATTTCAAACCAACTTGATGAGTTTGTTTTGGTGAGCAAAGCTTTAGCCTGAGTGTACAGACGCTCATCCTCCATTAATGTAAACATATTGTTCAACAAAAGCAAATAACTGGTTTTAAATTAAAGATTGGAGTGTCTGACGGAAAAAAAACACATCCTGAACTTCAAAGTTGAGCAAAAACAAGTAATTCTTTTTAACATTGATTTTACTGAATTACTTATGGCTGCGGAAAAATGTATTTCATTTGATTTATTTTCCAAATATCATCTTGCTGGGTATTTGAATATCATTTAACAGATTGGAAATGTGTTTAGATGGTAGACTGAGGTTATGACGACATTTGTTTGCTCTTTAAATTATATGAACTCATATTGACAATTGGGCTGCAAAGTTTTAGGGAAACACTGAATAACATATCTGACATAATACCAACTCTGATAAACCCACATTTTCTTGATTATCCTCTTTCCAAAACATGCAACATGTTGATCGCTACAAGTCAGGAAGTGGCTACAAGAAAAGAAGCTAGTCACCTAAGCTTGTCCAGGTCTGCAGTTAAATATACCCAAGATGTTAAAAACAGCTAATAACAATCAAAGTTGACCAAAGTCTATAAACTAAACATAGTGAGAGTAGAATGGTGAAGAAGGCAAAAAAAAAAAAAAAAAGGCATCTTGGGGTAAATAATTGAAGCTTTTTGTACACAGCCTTACCAACTGATCCAGTAATTGTCAGTTAGTGAAGTGGCGTTATCTAAAATCTGATCATCTCAGGCAAATGTAGCAACTTTACAATAGTGACTAAATCAGAAAAGCAATAAAGAAACAGGAAAAAAAAAATCAAGAGGAGGGATGTTGCTGGGAGTTGATGACTATCGTTTTGACATTAGAAAAAAATAAATCTACTTTTGTTTTTTATTCATGTCTTATTTTCACTCATTTTTTGCAACCCTCTCTTGCAACAAAACTACTGATTTCACATAACGGGTCGTTATTTATTAGTCGTTACTGTCAAAAGTCATACTCATGGGTCACAATTAAATCTTTCAATTAGGTCATTATGTTTGCTACCACCATTTTTACTCTCCCCCTCACATGCGCATGATTATCATGCACATTGTATTACATTTGTATATCTGTATGATTTTAGATCACTATATATATATATATTATATTTACAACTTGCTCAGGCGCTTCTGGATGGATACAAACCGCATTTTGTTGCCTGCACTTGGGACATGTGCAATGACAATAAAGTTGAATCTAATCTAATGTGTATGTGAACTCTTCCTTCAGACATTGAAGGAAGAGTTTCTAAATTTAGTCAGCTCTGCACCACAAAATCCAAGCATGGTTCAAATAAAAACACAATTTGTTAAGGCTTTTAAAATACAGCTTTGTCTGATCTTAGTTCTCTTGCATTGAACTCCTGCAGACCTCTAAAGCTCTTTACAACCTTTTGCTTCCTAACCCTTTGACATTGCTCAACTCAAATCACTTTCTAATCTTATCAGCTGCAGGTAACAGACAACAAGCAGACTAGCTGGATTATGTTGTCTGTCTGCCTCACACACCCTCCTACATAGTCCAGGTCATGACATGCTGGAGGATGCAACATATAGAGACAAGCAAGGAAACGAGCCAGACATGTAATAAACACCAATGTGGCTTAGAGGAGATGGAAAAAAAAAATGTTTTCATCCAAAACATCAAACAGACTTATGTGTGGATCAAATTTTGTTTGTGTTGAACTTAGGGTTTTTGAGAAAGAGTGAGAAAACAGACACTGAAGACATCTTGCAGAGAGGGTCTAAACATCATATTCCCAAGAAAAGCAATCCCTTGTTGGATTTCTCACTCACAATCAGGGGCAGATAATAAACAACCAGTTCAATTACAACTCGACCCAAAAGCAGCCAAAGAAAATATAACCTCAGAACCAAATTGGGATAATTTTCATCCTGATTTCATCAATCAAATCCAAAACTACACATATATTCATGCTCCCCAAAATCCTCAGCTGTGAAATTTTACATTTAGTCCATCTCTAGGAACTATCCACACTTATAGTTCCTTCTTCATACTTTTTGAAAAAGATACTTTTCAGTTGTATCGCAAATGGAAATCACACTTGACTTGGACAAGGTTTCAAATCTCGATGTAAGTGAATATAAACAGACAAAAACACTGGATTTGAGCAAACCTGAGATGTTACAGCAGCTTTCTAGATATTTACTTTTGCTTTGTATGGTGTACACGGACAAGGAAAATGAGAGTTCGTACAGTTTATTTTCCTCACTACAACTTGCCATTTTTTGCATTTAATTTTATTGATATGCTATTAAGAATACATACAAAAGAATATGGTATCATCTGCATAGAAGTGAATTAGTTGTATCTGCAGCCAAAATACAGAATTGGTTAAACGATGAAAAAATGTCAAGTTATTGAGAAAAAAAAAAGAAAAAAAAAAGAATATACTTTGCAGTTTAGTACCATTAAATGTTTCTTTTAGGAATCTATGTAAAGACCTGTGGAGCTGCAGTCTCAATTGACAAAAACAACGAAAAGCCTTTCCAGACACTCTGGCATGAGAACCACAGCTGTCTAGTGTTTACTTGGGCAAAATCTTTTGCAAGCTTGGACAGATCACTCGCTCTTTTCGCCTAGCACCTGAAACACCGACCCCGTCTGTTAGATACCAACATCATAACCCAATGCTTCCTGTGCACGATGACACACATCCTTGTTTCTTCCTGCTCCTTCTTTGCTCTACCGACTCCATTTGTGGATGACTTCTGCTGGTCTTTGGAGAGAACTTTGTCTTCTGTCTCTCACTCTTTCGCAAACACACACACACACACACCATGTCAACAAAAAGTGTCTGTGGGAGTGTTTCCACATGAGCTGTCAGTGTCCATTGTTTCAGGCTGCAATTCATATCAGGACAAGAGTCAGGGCTCATTCCTCCCCTCCTCCATTCTTTTCCTTCCTCTCCCATCCTGAACTGCTGAGTTGGCCTGATTCAACCGCCAACTCGTGGCCTGGCTGTTTGGAAAAGGGTGTATATGTGTGTGTGTGTGTGTGTGTGACAGGGGGGCAGCTTCTTCTCACGGTGTAGCTGTCTGCTTTCGTCAGGCATCCGAGTCACTTCAGAAGCAGATAACTTAACAGCAATAAATGTCTGAATGATCCATTAAATTTAAAGTATTAAGTGTTAAAGAGAATTGTACTCCAGGTGGGCATACAATTAAATTTCAATTAATTTAAAGATGATCAACTACTATCTTAGACTAGCTTCTTAAGATATATACTTCAGTAAGTAGTAAAATGAGAACATGCGATATAGAAAATCAAATTATTAATCTTTATTGAGCTGGAAGAAATTCCAGTCACTTGCAGCAATGGTATGAAGGAAAGTTTTAGCCCTTTTCTTACAGTAACGGATAAAAATTTTGGTCTACCTCAATACCTGGAACCCGCTCTCACCTACTTAGGTTAACAGATGATCCTACTTTAATTGCTTTATGCATTAAAAATTTTGAAATTTTATTTGCTTTCCTGATATTCTGTGACTCAGCGGGTCCCCTGAGCCTTATGTTTAGAAGCAGCAGCTTAATAGGTGTTGACGGATCCATTTTACGGAGGCGAGTGCCCCAGGATACATCTTCTTTACCCCAGTAAAATTCTTGATCAGATTTCCTTCAAAAGTTGTGATTACTAAACAAAGTGCCCGCAGATCAACTTGAATCAGAAGAAAGTCGGAGACGTCAGGAAACTGTATAGCAATAAGGAAAGACTCGAGAATCATCCACAGTACTGTTTCTGCAGATAAGATTGCAGTCGGAAGCCGGTAATTTAAAAAAAAAAAAAAAAGTTTAGGACATCTAAGAAGAGTGTCGATACACGTACAACAACGTAGACAAGGAAGTATGTTTATCTTTAAACAGTAAAATGGTTTAAACAAAATGGTCATAAATTCAACAGGAAAGCAGGCAAACGTTTTTTTCCCCCTCCCTTTTCTGAAAATGTATTTAAGAAATGTACCTATTGAGCTTATATTTAGATTTTGTGCCCAAGTGCTGCTTTAAGTCCTGCTACACCCCGGCAGTGTTTTTTATATCTACTTTTTCCACCATTTTTTCCTTAACAGCCAATTAGTTCCCATTTCACCAGGGATGCCGGAAAGGTAAACAGTCCTGAAGAAACAGTCAACTCCCTCTTCGTAAGACAGACTCACACTATTTCAAGTAGAAAACAAACAACAACAACAACAACGTTAAATAAATTAACTGTATCCTTTTTTTTTAACACTTCTGACTGGTTAAACAAGGCTTGACAAACCAAATATCATTAAGTAAATATAAACCAGAGATAAAGAAACTAATAGGCATAACACGTAACCTTGATGCAGATATACTGGTTTGCAAAAGCTGGGTCATACTTGTGTGCATGTTTACCCTATTCCCACATTATTTCCCACATTCCTGCTGTAAGGATACAAAGGAAAGTGTCCTCTTATTATAATTCACAATTTTTCAAATACCTAAATAATAATAAGGAGAAATTGTCTTGTTTATCGCCTAGATATTTCCTTTGCTACCAGCTGTGCACCTCTTGTCATGAGCCGGGTGGCTCTGAAGCCGAGCTCGCCTGCGGTGAGCGTCGAGGAGCGGAGTCGGTCCCTCCTTTGTAATTATGGACTCTGAAAATAACTCTTTACAAAAGGCTCAAGGTTCATGTTGTGCTCGCTGAACTCTGATGCACAAAAGCTGCGTGATGTCTCTCCTAAGCCAGACTAAGTGGATGTAGACGAATTCCTCGGGGGATTAAAAAGATTTTTGTATAGCCGCAAAGAAAAGTTGTCCATTTAAAGTATGTAAAATAAATGAGAAATGTTTGGCAGTTTACTTCATCTGGAGCAAGACAACCCTCATGAGACGCTGTCGAAAATGAACAGGAAACTACACTGGATCATCAGATAACTGCAGCAATCCCCCACTTGCACACGTTTAAAGCCAATTTGCACGTTTTGATTAAAATTAGGTGAGCTGGGATTTCATCAGAGGAAACTAATCTTTTGCTCAAGCGTGCACTTGTGTTCGTAACTTTTTAAAACGGGGATTAGTGTGAGTTTTCTACTGTTGCGCACACATACAGAGCATGCCTGGCCTTGTCTTGTCATCCAGCAGAGCTGTAATTAAGGAGGAACTGCAGTGAGCAGTCTCACAGCGAGCCGTCTCTGCACAAACCAACGACTCCGCCCTCGAAAACCCACTAAACGCCCACCCGGCATGCTAACTCCCCACTCTCCCCAACCCTAAATGTTTGCCCCTTTTCCTCGCTTTTCTCATGCCTTTGCCAAAAATGTAGCCGGGGAATTTTTCTCGGTTTTCCCATATCCAGTCCATCTCAGTGTCTCTGTCCTGGAAATTGCTGTTTGTCATTTATGAGCAACAATTTATTCATAAAGAAAAAAAAAAAAAAAAAAAAAAAAGTTGCTTGCTGAAACCTCAAATACAAGGTATTCAAAAACAGCTCATTAATCATGATCCAAAAACATGAGGATGTGCTTCATGTAAAACAGTATTAGCAATGCATATCTCTCTCTGAGAGTATTGAAATGGTAACATCTGGGAACTTTGGGAATAATAGGATTTTTTTAATTTCATTATTTTATTTGTTCTTACACCAGTTAGGGTTCTGGATTTTCACTATAATAAAAATAATAACGACAGATCAACTCCTTAATATGATGTTTTTGGACTTCTTTTTATGGTAGTAGGTCCATATTAAAAGGCAAGAAAAAAAAAAGATAATCTGGCAAGGAAGCCAACCCATAAACAAGAATAGAGAATAAAAATTTTATTTTCTGAAAAAAAAAAAAAAAAAAAATCCTTCCAATAGACGACTTCTACAGCTGTTAGAGAGATGTCAAAAGCGCTTCAGTCAGTTAATCTATAAATAAGATAAACATGCCACATTTTCTTAATTTTCTTTTAAGCCATAAAAGCAAGAGAGGAAGACAAATATTTCAATCTTGTTTTTTCCTCTTTAAAAGGCTCAAGGAGTGGCTGCAGTGGTGGTGGTGGTTTAGGATGTTGTTTGCTCCGGAAAGACCGGGTCAATTTTAACTTGACCACTGAGATCTCTGACACTCAACACAACAAAAATACAAAGACACAATCACAACTGTAAGTCAGACACTTAACATGAATGAAAAGCTTCAGGGTTTCAGAAAATATCCATATTAAATCAGTGTTTTTTTGTCACAATAGAACACACACCATACTCTTGTGCTACCAGGTTGCACAAACTGCAACACTCTTCGGTGCGGACACCACTACAGAGCGAAAAATGACTCAAAACGAACCATTTTCTGGTTCAGTGAGATTTTTGAAGAATAAAATGAGAGGAAGTACTGACATGCAAGAACGTAAAATTATTTTTACATTTCAATTAAAGTCTGCAGTTCACTAGGGCTGCAAGAGAGAGTGATACTTTCAGCACGAAATGGAAAGGCTGAACAAAATGTCTTAAGCGTTTGAGGTTTTAATCTCAGTCATGGAGGATGCCGATTTTGAAAATGTTGGCAGACTTTTTAGAAAATAAACACAAAGTATATTTAATAATTTAGCTAGTAATTATAGATATCCTAACCTGGATAATCCCAAATATAAGGTATCCATAATCATCTTGTCTAGGGCTGCTGTAAACAAATATTTTAGTAATCGAGTAATCTATCGATTATTCTTACGATTAATCGGGTAATCGGATAAAAAAAAGATAAAATAAAACATTGGTAAATCTAACATAACAGCAGTATTACTATCGCATATCAATATCAGTCCAATTTTTCACATTTGAGCTTCTCTAACAGTTACTTTTCTGTAGTTTAGAAAATTA
>CAEGAE010067491.1:0-112647 GCA_903067095.1 Girardinus metallicus | reverse complement strand
TCTATCTATCTATCTATCTATCTATCTATCTATCTATCTATCTATCTATCTATCTATCTATCTATCTATCTATCTATATGTGTGTATGTTGCAGGAATGAGGGTTGCTTTGTTTCTTTGATTTACACTCCTTACTAGTTGGTGGCGGTAATGCACCATATTGGTGTTTGCCAACCGCCATTGAACTGTAGTAGTAGTAGTAGTAGAAGAAGAAGAAGAAGACGACAACATTACGCAATTACGTTGCGTGTTCGGTGGCGTACGGTGTCGTAATGGCTAAAAGTTAGATGAAACGTTACACTTAGCAAGGCTGACCGTACTTTTAGTCTTTGTATATTTATTTCCTTAACTTTATTTTAAACATATGCTATTTTTGAGCTGAAATACGCCCTTTGGTATAATTTAGAAGTCGGGGTTTTTTTATCGCAATAGAGTTAGCCGTTAGCCTTTGAGCTAAAAGGCTAACAGGCTCCATCCACAATGGAGGGTAGCGCCAGTGTTCGGAGAGCCTTGTCCGGGACTCTGGTTCCTTCAGCGGTCACAACCGTGGCTCTGTGTCAGCCTGAGGACAAAGAGGATGGAAAACTGAAGAGAAAGGTTCTCGATGAAGAGGATTATATTCAGGTTAGTAACTCAAGACAAACACGGATTCGGAGACCGACCTTGATCTCAAGATGTAAACATGTCATGAACGATGTAAGCGTCGACGTATTTCCAATGTTTTGGCGTACCAACTTAAAGTTATAAACCTATAAGAAGCAGGAACTGGATATGTTTGCACGATGTTCTAATCGTTACTTGATATTGGACATTTATTTTACAAATTTCTTAAGATTTTTGCTCAGGATAACATGTGCAGCACCAAATATAATAAAGCAACAGATTCAGTTTTTCCACCGATCTCTGCAATTAGTCGTGCAGAGATCAGACTCGACCAATTTTCTTTTGATGAACCACAGGGTATTTTGACTGACTTTCGAACGAAATCAAGATGTTTGAGATTCTTCGATGTATAAAATCGAGATGATTCTTGAACTTCATTTTCTGCTACATTCGCCACTACTGCCCCTTTTAAATAACTGGGACAGTTTTCTTCTTAATCAAAGTTGGTCCAGAATCAGAACTGGTAGGTCAAGCCTCCAAGAAAACTGGAAATCAGTATGAACCAAGAAAAACCTAATTAGTAAATTTCTGCTTAATACTGCAGAACTGTTTTATGTTGGTTTTATACGTATTCTTGATGTTTCTGTCTTCTTTACTTGGATGCTTTTGACAGAGCTTGGAGAAAATTATCCAAAGGGACTTTTTCCCAGATGTCACCAAACTTCAAGCACAAAAGGAATACCTTGAAGCGGAGGAAAGTGGAGACCTCGAGAAGATGAGAGAGATATCCATTAGATACGGCTCATCGTTGAACAAATCTACACCACAAACCTCTGCACCTTGTAAGTAGAAGATTTCCAAATTAAATTAGTATTTATTTTACACTATATGATTTTTTTTTGGTTCAGTTTTTTTATGAGTGATTTAGTTCTATTCCTTTTTCTTTTTTTTTTTGGCGAAATGCAAGATTTGACCCCTGCCAGCTTCGAGACACCAGTCGGTCACTCAGGATCGCCGTCCTCCACTTACTGCAGTAAAAGTTCAGATTTGGGTAAGTTAAGACAACTATGCCTCGTTTAGTTTAACACTGTCGATGTGGAAGGAAATTCAGTAGAAATATGTGTAAACTAGAGTAATTGACCCATCCATTTGTTGGACCATGTTTCTGTAGAGAGAAAGGATGATGGCAAAGAAGAAAAAGAGCTGCCCAGTCTGGATCGTTTTCTTGCTAAAAACACCAGTGAAGATAATGCATCCTTCGAGCAGATAATGGATCTGGCAAAAGACAAAGAGAAACTGAAGCACGCCTGGTTATATGAGGCAGAGGCTGAATTTAAACAGGTTGGTATTGATTTTGGGCTGTTATTTTCAAAGTAATTTAATGAGATGCCTGAATGGAAGGTTTTGTTTTTTCTGGAGACATGCTTATTTTTTTTTTCATTATGGATGATCTGCACACTTTGATATTTATGAGTTTAAGCAATTACCATGGCAAGTTTTCTGTTAGATCTTGTTCTTTTGATGTCTTAATTTCAGATGTACACATATCTCACTCAAATAATACTGGCTCCGTTGATACTCCACTGCTCTCATCAAGCAGCACCATCACCATGTGAAGCTTACATGTGAAAAATCACAATATCTTGAAACTAAGTTGAAACTGCCTCAGATAATTTACACTGCAGCTTCAGAGGTGTTATTTGGGTACAGCTTAAATTAAGCCACCAGCCTCCAGTGTGATTATAGCACAAGGTGTTTTTGTCGGCTTACAAGTTTTAGCTTAAAGTTGCATCACAACAACTCTGAAGCCTGTAGGGGTTGCTTGTTTCTGAAGCGACATTAATCCTGTTTACTATGCTGCCATGTAATTAAATCATCTACAGGAAAAAAAACAAAAAAATTTTTTATAGTTTAATTGAATCAAAGTATGTGTAGTATGCTGCACCTGAATGGTTCTGCAGTGTGCTGAGACACATAGTGCTGCTATGTAGCTGCATTTGGATGTTTCCTGGACATTAGAGATCAGAAAAGAAAACATGACTGCTGTTTGGTGCATTTGGGGTTTACTGTAGAAAGAGTGGAAAAGATTTAAATCATCTGTGATCTTTTTTGCAGCGCCACGAGGAGAACCTCGCCCTCCCGTCAATGGAGAAAGCTGCTCTTGAATGCGTTAAAGCTGGGCTGGAAACGTGGGAGTACAAAGCAAAAAATGCCTTGATGTACTATCCAGAGGGTATGAATGTTAAACTGAGAAAACTGCTTAATTTTTCAATTAGTCGATGTCCCTTTTACTCAGCCACAACATTTTCTAAAGTGTGGCATAAAATGTTTGAAGAATTTTTAACTCAGAAAACATAATTTTTACCTTTATCTTAGGTGTTAAAGATGATGATGCAATCTTTAAGAAGCCCAGAGAGGTGGTGCACAAGAACACCCGGTTTGTTGGAGATCCGTTCAGCAAAGCTCTGAACAAAAGCCAGATTCAACAGGCTGCGGCCCTCAATGCACAGGTACCTACAATAATAGGTGAAGTTTTCACAGCACAGAAACTTTGTGTAAAAATGAGTTTACAACCAGAATTTTTTTTAATAATATTATTGTGTTATTTAAAAAAGCAAATCACGTACTGCTCCAGCTGTTGCTAAATATTATTAGTTATAAAAATTGGATCTGTAACCTTTATACTGGGACGAGTTCTGCTCTTTTGCTTTCCAGAACTTGACTGTTTTACTTCAGTCAAGTTTGAAGTAAATGTGTATTTGAATGGTTCTGAATTATGTTTATTTATTTTTAATTTTTTTGCAGTTCAAACAGGGTAAAGTGGGACCTGATGGGAAGGAGCTAATACCACATGAATCCCCAACAGTGAATGGATATGGCTTTGAAAGGACTCCATCACCTGCCCCTGGTGAGTGAACTGCAAATTATTCAGTCCTATGAGGTAGGGCTGAAACAATTGTGATAAATTGATTATTGAAATAATTGTCTAATTTAGTAATTAATTAAAGGTTAATTGGAGTAAACAGACCCTAAAATATACAGTTTGCTGAAAACATAACACTCTCAAAGCAGTAAAGTGTTAAAAAATGACACGTTTTGGATCTTGGATGAAAACCTTCTTAAAAAGTATATTCTACCCAGAACTGATAAACTTCACCTGCAAAAATTTCTTAAGCACCTTTTGATGTCCAGTTATTAATTGGTTACATAAAAAATAGTCAACAGATCAGCCCTGCACTGTAAAAACGGTAAGTATAGCAGAAAGGGCTTATTTAAGTATTGTATGCATAAAATGTTATTTTCTTATTTAGAAAAAATTATTTAAAATTTTTGCATATTTTTAATATTATATAAAATAAGCACAAGTGTTTAAATGAAAAATCTGAGAATAATCAATTGCTAAAATAATCGCTACCTGCCTCTGTACTTTGCGGTTCATTCACTTTTTAAGTTCCTCCTTTTCTATTTATTTGATCCATTATCCAAACTGATGATTTCTTACTTTCATACTTGTGTTTGCTCAACCATCTCTTCCAAATTGATCTTTAGTTTAAAGGAGCATATTTTATTGCTTGCTCTGGGATTCTCAGAGGCACTCTTAATTTTTTTGCAGTTCAAACAGGGTAAAGTGGGCCCTGATGGGAAGGAGCTAAAACATGCAAATGTCATTTTTGGCTTTTTCAGGAGTTGCTGATTCGCCTCTGATGACCTGGGGAGAGATAGAGAGCACGCCGTTCCGTCTGGATGGATCAGATACGCCATATGTTGAGAGAAATCACGGCCCATCATTCAAGGTTAGCGAGATATCCTTTTTTATGTCTGCATTATTAATGTGTAATTATTTATCTCGCTACATTTTGATGCTTATTGTTGTATTCAAAAGATTCCCGAACCAGGACGAAGAGAGAGGCTGGGTATAAAGATGGCAAATGAAGCTGCTGCGAAAAATCGTGCAAAGAAACAGGAGGCATTGAGAAAGGTTACAGAGAACCTGGCAAGGTAAGGAGTTCTCTATCTTTGTTAAATGTTTTCTTGATTTATATACTGATGAAGAAATTCTCAAAGCTAAGAGAACCCTTTTTCTACGCTGCAGTCTTACACCTAAAGGTCTGAGCCCGGCCCTGACGCCCGCCCTGCAGCGGCTTGTAAATCGGACTTCTAGCAAATACACAGACAAAGCGCTGCGGGCAAGTTACACGCCGTCGCCCTCGCACAGAGTCACCCCCTGCAAGTCTCCTTTCGCCGGACCAGCCACTCCTTCAGGAACGCCAACGCCCACCAAAGCTAAGACGCCGAGCTCTCAGGACCTCACCTCACTCACGGACAATCTGCTTCAACTTCCCAAGAGACGGAAAGCCTCAGACTTTTTCTAAGAAAAGATGCTCTAAGTTCAAACTTTTAAAAACTTCTGTTTAAAAAAAAGTCTTTATTAAAACTTACGAGAAGAGAATTTCTCCAAATAAAGGACAGCTAGAATTTCTAATGTCCTTTTGCTAATTTCAATCTGATCATTAGTGTCTCTGTGAAATGCATCTTGTCCAGTTTTCTCAGTATTTTCATTTTGAAATGGAAAATTTGAGAGATTATGTATTTATTACGATCTAGTGTGGTTCTTGGAACTTATACAAACACAAGGGATCATAAAGCCAAGCACAATATATCAGTGTTTGTTTCTGTTACTTCAAAATGTTATAAAATGTAAGACTTCTGGATTTTTACAATTCAATATATGAATGTGGTAATGTTATTCAGTATTGTTTTTAGATCAACACGGCAATACTATAAAATTTAAATCAAAATTTATAGTATGTAACATCAAAGTAGTGTTTTTTGTTTTTTTTTTAAGCCAAAGAATTTTACTTTGGATTTATGCATCTTTATAGGAACCCCTATTGAAAATGCATATTAAACTAGGAAATTTTCCATTTCCTGTGCAAAATGCAACGTGAATGCTGTAAGCTGAATATTTTTGTGAAAATACTTTATCTTACATTACTTGCAGAAATGCAAGAAATAGGCAGAAGCAGCAGAATAAAGCAAAAGCCTGCAAAACTCAAATAGAAAACATGTAGAAGAATGAAAACTTACAGTCAATGCAAAAAATCCCAGCCAAAAATTATTAGAAATTTGTGCAGAACTCTGTTTACAAAGCTAAACTGTAAGGTGAGAAGAGTATGTGGTAAAATGAGTTAAAAAGCTAAAGCTAGCTGAAATACTTACAACCTTGAGGTTAGTGCTAGCGTCTTGACCTTCAACAATAACCATGAAATTTGAAAATAAAACATGTGGAAGCTAAAATTATCTAAAAATCTAAAACTAGCTAATATAATGATGATAGCATCTAGGCTAGCACTAGCATGTTGATCTACAGTAACGTACTCAATGCAATCGTTGGAATCGGGGTTGGAAGTTTTGGGAAACCTCAAAGCTAGCGGGCCAGTGTATCTTAGTGACCAGAGCAAGAAAGCTGTTCATTTGCCAAAATAAAGTGAATCTGAGTCTCTGGTTATCATTAAATATAGCATTCAATTGGTTAAAACAAGAAAGTTTTGCTTTTTGTTATGAGAAACTGCTTCTGAGTTTATTTCTTAGCTCTGGCTGTTAAATGCTTCCATATAAAGGGGCTCCCTCCGACTCTCCATGTTCTCACTCTGTTTCGTCAATGACAACTCTCAAATATCCCACGAAGTGTTGATGTTCTGCTGTTGTGTACGTTTAATGTTTAAACCAGACTTTTATAAGGTGTAAATCTCAGAATAACAAAAATATACAACTTGTTATAATTTGTTTTATATCTTGTTAGATATAAAAGGAAGAGTTCTCATTATAACAAAATTCTGTTCCTGAAGTGGTATGGAATCTGTCAAATAAAAATCCTAACATATGGCACTGGGCCCCAATGGTTCAACTCTCTTCCACCGCCTCTGTCAGCAGCGTTAAAAGTTGCTCCCATTGTGGCTCCACCCTCCCCCCCACATACACAGTGTCTGTTTGGGTATAATCTGGCAGACTCCGCCCCGGCAGCACCTCCAGCTGATGGTCTGCCTGTGAGCTGCTGAATGTTTGGAATTGTTGTGATGGGAGGCCGCAGCCATCTTGGATGAGCGCCGCTCCGCACCGAGCACCAACGGTCGACCGTGACGGTGGAGCAGCCAGCCAGCCAGCTAGCTAGCTAACGTTAGCTGCTGCTGGGAGAGATTAACCTCGCCTCTTTCTACGACTATGCTTTATTTGCGCCGTGTTATGTAGTCGACGCATTGTGTGCGCAAAAATGGGCATAAGTAGTTTTAAACGTTTTGCAGCTATAATTTAAAAAAAAAAAAAAAAGGTAAAGGCGTTGCTGAACCTCGGTATATTTTTACATTTCTGGATAGAGGAGTTACTATGAATGGAGGATAAATGTTGCCGAAGGCTGACAGCAGCAGTTTCGTCCTCCTCTTCTCTCTTCTCTTCGTTCTCACACTAACGGACCCACCACGGACAGGTAAATAAACCCAAGTTTGTGTATTTTTTGGCATGTGTTCCTGTTCCGTTTGCTCGACTAAAAACAAAGTGGGAGAAACAGATTTACAGCTGCAGGTCAGGCGCAGCGGCCTGTTGGTCAGACCTGGGACTCTGGTAGTTTTCAACCCGTCTCCCTGCTGCTGCTGTTCAGGGTGCAGCTCCAGCTAGCTGTGTGCGCAGTACCTGTATTTCACTCCAAAACTAGGTCACTGGCAACAGCCAGCAGATGTGCATGTAGTTAAATACCAAATATTTGACTTAATTGTTTTTATTTTTTTTATTGTTATTGTTTTTAATCAAAGATACTAACTTCGGTTAATTATACTTTTAATTCCTCATTAAAATGATGCACCCTAATTTAGTTTAATGAGTTAATTTAATCACTGCAATCCTAGGTTGATCTCCCTCACCTAGTCTGTAATTTAAAATGCATGAAAGGGATTCATCTTCCTGCACCACCAAACCTGGCTCACATTCATCTCCACCATTAAACACAACAGACTTAGCAGAAAAAATACTAACAAATGTTACTGCTGTCTGTAAAGATTACTTGGTTAAGCGAAAACCCTGTGCTGCGACGCATAAAAAGCATTACAGTAAAACCATAGACATTAAAAGTATTCTAAAATATGTTTGCTCTAAATAATGCACCACCTTACTGGAATATTACTCTATTATCTGTTTATGTGTCTTTTTTTTATCAATCAAAGAAGTGTGGATTTTCCTCAACCAAAAGCATATATTGGTGCTTTGAATGATCTTCTGTAAAAAGGTTTGTAAGCATCACCACAGGACAAATGCATCAGTGGTTTCCTTCAAGCTTGGTCTCGTGATCCCGCCAATTGTGTGGATTAGAGTAACCGTTATCAGTGGAGCTCAAGGATAAACTCATTATTGTTTGGCTCTAACCAGAGGACTGACCTCCTACCTAGAGAGCAAATTAAAAGGAAAGAGGAAAACATTGTTTATATTTGTGCTGTGGGCATTTATTTGACAGCTTCTTTTCAGTTCGTAATCAAGTTAGGATTTTAGAGGGGTCAAAAGATGAGTCAGAGCTTCGCTGTTGTATTTCCATAGCTTTAGCCCTTCGTTTGAAGGTCATTTTTGTGCACATTTCATCAAGATGCCGAAAGCTTTGGAGAACAATGTGTAGAGTTCACTCGGTGCGTGTTTGGAAACGGCTGCTGGTTGTTTGGGTGATGGTATTTTTCACCGTCTGTCACTGTCGATTTCTGTGGACTCTTATCTTCTTGGGAGCTGCTTGGCAAGGATTTTAAGTACTGAAAAAGAAACAAAATTACTACTCGCATAATTCAGGCTGATGATAAAATTATTAATAGAACCGGCTTTAATTTTAAGAGGAAGTTATTTAGCAATCATGCAGCTATTCGGCATTCAGAGATTTTCAAACTCATTGCATTCTTATTTTTTACACACCAGATGCATTTCACAACACAGAGTCTTACAAAATGTAAGCTTACATTTTGTAACATTTACTTAGCTTAATTTAATATGTAATAGGGCTAAGTGTGTTTTTAAAATAAGGAAACAAACTTTCGTAAGTCAAGTGTAAATTAAAGGGAGACGATGAAACGATAAACAATCTTTTTTGCGGTTGAACGATGGAAGCAACTCTTGCATGTGCATCATGTGTAACGCTGCACACTGTGGTGTAAACTTGTGTAACGTGATGGTAGGGCTTGGTACCCATGAGGGGCCTCTCAGGAGTTTCTGTGGTTATTTTCATGACCTCTGGTTTGCTCCAGTAATGTGGAGAATGGATTTTAGCATTAAACCGTGGCTGAATGAAATGCCACAAAAGAGTTTGTTCTGACTACTTGAACTGGGGTGTTACGTTGGAGACTAAAATAAAATAAAGTAGCGGACTGGAACTTCTCACAGCCAGCATGTTTTAAAATAACCGTTCACTGAAGTTTTTTAGTGGACTTAAAATAGACTGAAGATTTGTGATTTGCTCATTTAAAACATGAAAAAGTTCATTTCAGCTTTTGTCTGACATTGTTTTGCAACACTTTGCTTGTTACTCATAGAAGTATGTAAATAATTTCAGAGCATAGTAATTAATTGTTAATAGGAAATATTAAACTGTGTATAAAGATCATTTTGATATTTATCCTTTGGGGTTCTCTGTGCGTTTGGAAACAGCTTTTGGATTGTGTTCTGCCCCCCTGAAGAAACCTGTAAAACATTCCAGGTCCTCTTGACATTCCTGACTCAAATTAAGACCTTTTCTTAAAAAATAAAAAAAAAACTTGTATGCCTGGGCGATCTAATGTTTACTCATTCTGAAACCAGGTGAAAACAAATTTCTTTGAGAGATATTTCTGTGATTATAACGTCTCAGCTACTGTCTGGAATATAATTTTATACATTTTTGAAGTTTCAATTGTTACTACCTCTACTTTTGCACGGACAGTGGTGACATTTCCTCATAAAATGAGGTAGTCCAGTGGTACTACTTACCATTTGCATTCGTCAAAACAGAACTGAAACTCAAGTCTGTCTGGGAAAAAAAATATGATTATCAACTTTGTTAGCCCATTAAAATAGCAGAAGTGGCAACCAGTTTTTTTACACAGCAGAAACTGTTGGTTAGTTTTTGTTATTTTTTGAAGGAAATTGACCCACAGAGCTTTTATCTGCTCAAAGATCGAATTAAATGTGAGAAGACACAAAGGAAATAATTACCTGTACGCACTCGCTGCTTTTAACACAAACGTCCAGGTTGCATCATCGGTGCGGGAGGAAGCTCCTGTACATTGCTACGTTTTTGCTCTCCATTATCAGGCCAGCCTGGGCTGTAAATTGTCTACACATCAAAAAAAAAAAAAAAAAAATGTTTCTAAGTGAAAGAACACCCGTATTAAAATGTTGCTTGGTTATTTTTCACTCTTGTTTGTTTTCTTAACAGCTGCAGAAGCTCTCGAAGGGCAGCCTTGATAAGCTCTTCTAACGCAGAGTTAATAACGTTAAGGAAGTGACTCAATGTCCTAACAACACGTCTCTACAGCTTACTTTAAACTGCTGTTTGCTCTTGTTTTTGTTCGGAGCGTTGAGCTGGAGTTCAAGGATAATTCTGGTGTTTTTAGTCTCCCTTTTGACGTTACCGGTTGGTGATTTTCCTCAGAAGGTTGCAGCGAGGTTCCACATGTGAACACAGCGGGGACTGCAGGTCATTTTACATGTGAAGTTGAAACAGCCAGTACAATCTCTCTTTCACCGTGAATGTCGAGAGTTTAAAACGTTTTCATGTTGTTGAACACAACAATGTGCACTTTCTAAATGCATTTCTGCAAGCTGTGCACATAAAAATGAGCTGAGATTTCGAAATTGACCTTGAGAAGCATGACTCACTTGGTAACACTGAATGTGGCTGACGTGCATTCACACTGTGGATCAGAAAGGGATATGAATCATTTAAAATGATCTATACTGATATTTAGGCTTGACACTTAAGCTCCATGATGAAAATGTAAAAACTTTTTTTTTTTTTTTTGTTTGGCTTTGAACCATCGGTTTATCACATCATAGCCTAATTTTATTAAAGGCAGTCTGGTACCTCAGGGTTGCATGATATGAGAAAATTTAGAAAATGTGATATTTTTTTGTTGAATATATTGTGACATTTTTCCTTGCTCTTCATTTCTCTATCATTGCAATAGTAAATCATTCTGTGGCCTTAGACATCCTGGCCACTTTTATATTTATTATGCATCAGCATCAGGGGCAGCGAGTTCATCTAACCACACTATGGCACAGAGAGTATAAAATGCATGGAGCTTTAAATAGAATTGCTTATCAAAAATATCTCATATTAGTGATTATTTAATTATGAAATTGAAGAACTCCTTTGTAAAGTTTCTTAAACAAAGGGCGGTTAGTTGAAGAAAGGATCAGTATTGTAAAACATGAACAATTTCTTTTAAATTTCGTTATCATAAGTCCAAAAATGTCTACTCTCTGTTCACTGCCTGAAACGGATTTACTCCGTTTCTCTATTGTCATAAAATGTATTAAATATGCAAACTTCATTTGCTATTTTAAAATAAAGAAAATGTAGATTCCATGCATTATTAAATTAATGAAAAATATATATTAATCTAACATTTATAAGACAAAATTATGAATATGTTAAAGGTCTTACTACTAATTTTTGGTGGGTTGTGTTTTTTTTTTCTTTCTAAAAGCTTTTCCTATCAAGCCTGAAACAAATTTTTTGTCTTTTTATCCAAAACACTGTGTCGGATAAAAATTCCTCATTTGGAGTGGAATTTCAGATTCTCCATTCTTATTTCTGGAAAATTCAGAAATGGGCGTAATCGTTACACACTTAAAAATAAAATGTTTTAGACTGAGAACATGGTGATAGTCAAAGTTGGTTTTTAGTGTCTGATAACGTGAAGCCTCTATAAGCTCTGTTCTTGTGCAGCTTTCAGACAGACAGTTATAAATGTATCAAATATGTAAATAATCATCCATGCAGTCAGACTTCATCTGCTGCAGAGCATGCATTTATATTAAAATAAGAAATGTAGCCACAGCTTAGAAACACGGCCACATTTTATACCCGAAAGTCGATATAACACAATTCAAATATTCTCTGCTTCTCTAACCAAGGAAATCATAATGTTGCGCAGGAAAATGTATAAAGAATTTCTACAGATGTTCAGATATTTATTATGCTGATAATGCTACTGACTTTCAACTTGACAAATTCCTTCTTCACCCTTCTTGCAGCCCTCCATCCCCCTTTAAGACATGCATATTTAATATTCCTCAGTGATTTATTTTTAAAGCCATGACTTTTAATGTTATCCCTGCTTGTTGGTCATAATGCATTCATGTCCCTGGAAGCTAACACAACCCTGCAGTAGGATACATCGCAATCCACTTAGTGTCACTAAAAAAAGATGTTTTAGCCACCTTAAATGGTTTCTTCAGCCAGAATAATTTTATTACATTTTACTGAATTTTTAGCATGTTTTTAGGTTCGGTGCAACAGTCTTTAAATTTATTTATTTATTTTTTTAAATTATGTTTTATTGGGTTTTTGAGGCTTAGGAAATTATTTTTTGTTCATAAGTTCACAACACAAACTCCATTAAACTTGCAATGTAGTGATTTATTTGAATTGTAGATAAAAATGAAACAGTAATTAACTAGATAGTCATATTATTATTGTCTGTATTTATTTCAGGTCCACGGGTAGCTCTGGCAAGATTATTGTCAGGTAAGAAAGCTTTTTTTTTTTTTTTTTTTTTCCCTGTAGAGTTGAGCCATCACTTTCTGAGAAAGGACCAGCAGCCCCAAAACATTGTTTTACAAAATTAGAATATTTTCTAATTAGGGACGTTTTGTCAAAAGTCCTCTGTTACCCAATCCCTAAAGCAGTTTTCTGAGAAGCAACTTAAAGGACATATTTGAAGTAAAACATGAAGCAACGAAGCTCCAAAGATGACAGTTCAGTGCCTTTCGCTCTTATCGAATGTCATCGACTGTAGAGGTTAAGTTCTGGTCAGCTGGAGTCTTGAGGCTGTTTTTTTTTCTTTTTGGATGACAACTTAATAAAAGCAGTATTGTTGTTTTTCACTTCGGTGACCGGATCTTGGTGGTATGACGAATGACTCTTTGAAACAGATTGCCTTAACATGCTGTTTGACACAAAACAGATGCCTGTTTAAAAATGTGCGGACAAGATCAAATTTGTCTGCAGATTTATGAATCCGTCTTTTATTGTCACTCTTTTAGGAGATTAACAGCTGTAGAGAAAATGAGAAGACGGCTGAATAGTTTCTAAAATAGTTTGCCCCACAGTTGACACCTGTTTGCAGCCATTTCAACCACCATCATCTATGATTTTAAACACTTATTTTGCTACCTTTAAAGCTCTTCATGCATATTTTATATCCCTGCTGTGTTTTCCTTGTTTCAAAAGGTGTTCAAGTTGCACACGTTTAACCACACAGCCCATCTTGTTGTGTTTCAGAGCAGCGCTGCAACACTGGGCAGTTCGCCTGCCGCAGTGGGAAGATGCAGTGTATCCCGATATCCTGGCAGTGTGACGGCTGGACAGCATGCGAGGACAAAAGCGACGAGATGGACTGTCCCCGTAAGTTCGACTGCCATTATACTGCCATTCTAACACCTGTGCTTCTGGAGCTTTGATTTCTCTGGAGGCCTGCAGCACACAGGATGTTTCAGGCATAAAGGATCAAATCACAGGCGAGCAGCTTTTAAAAAAGAAATATGGCTGCTCCTATGGTCCCTTTGGGATTTAGAGAAATTGCATCAATCTGTATTGTGCTGTGCATCTTGACTACATAAGGGCGTATTTGGGGTATTCTTCCCTAGAGTTACCGTTTACATTTGCAGTGAGTGATTAGTATCAACAAACCTCCATTTTCCCCCAAAAACATTAATATTAATAAACAAACAAATCAGGACTAATGATGTAAAAACAGGAGAATACAGGGTTAAAGTCTCTGTTTTTGTTTACCATTGGGTTGATCCCCCTCAGCAGTGTATAGATGTTACAGAGCTAAGCCTTTTGACCAAAATCCTATTGTTTCCCCCTAAATCCTGACGTCTTATCCCCGGATCCCTGATCGCATAATGGGAATTATTAGAAGGATTGAGTACAGCATGTGACCTCCATAAAGGAGTAGCTGTTCAGGCTTTGAGTTAATGCTGGTGGTGTACACCCGATTACGGCTTCACACTGGCCCCTTTTTTCATTCTTCAATAAGGCTATTAACTCCTAAAGTAGAAGAAAATATGATCACTTTTTCATTTTGCACCTGGAATTCAACATTTACAACCATTTAGAAATGTTAATATTTTTAGTGCATTTTAAACAGAAGTATTTTTTTGCTTGGTCATAATATGCAAAGGATGTGAAAACACAATATAAGCTCAATGGATGCTCGTGCAACCAGAAAAACTATTTCATTAACAGGTGTAATTCCAGTTAATGGAGGCTTTGTTTTTGGAGAGGCGGCTGGGTTTCCCCCAGTGTATTATAAGCCTGGCGGGCCACCAGGCTTTACTTGTGCCCCCACCAGGCTAAGAATTGCTTATTTACTTAAGTTTTTTTTTTTTTTTATGTTTGCATTTTTAAGACTTTATAGTTGGTGTTCAGCTATTAAACTTCCAATCTTCCAATAACACATAATTATCAGTGATATTTTCAAGTTTCCTAAACATTTGTTAACTCAAAAACACGACAGGCAGCTGGATGAATGACTTCCCCAAGCACCGGGCTTAGTGAGTTTTCTGGGGGAAACCTTGTGCATATTGGATCTTGAAGTCGGCGCTTGAAAGATCCTCAATTCTCGGCAGGTGTTCCAGTTGATTTATCAGACTTGGAAGTTGGATTATCGCATTAACGTTGTAATCTGCACAGCTGCTAAACCCAGACTTTTACATTAGAGAGGCATGATTCATTCTTCCAGAGAACTTTCCCAAGTGCTCCTGTGAAATAAAACATGCTGAAATAAAGCAGCATGCTTTATTTCACTCCATCTGAAGCTTTGCATTGTAACGACTGGATGCAGCTCTCCATGAAGCTGTTCGAGTTAATCTGAAGGCTGCGTGACTTGTGGCGGTTTGGAGCTGCGCCCTCTGTAGAAAGTTGATGATCTCTGATTGGATTTTTGTGCCCGGTATGAACTTATCTATCAGAGGAAGTCCTGTAATTAGAAATTACCTTCTTGCTTATTAAGCATCCCTTTTTAGATGCACAAACTTTTTTAGTTTGCGCTTCTGAAGTAACTCTGTTCCTGTGATTTTACAAGTGACCTTTAGCATGCTGCGAACTAATCATTCGGCCTCTGGCTCCAAGAAGAGATAATGTGTTCTTTTACTACATGGACATTTTTTTTTCTTTCTGCATCGACAGGCAAATATATTCAGTTTCTCCTGATTTGCTCCCACTTTGATGGCCTTGTTGCAGGAGGAGAGTTTGTTGTGTGCAGACAATGCCAGGCTTCTTCCGTCTGTCCAGATCTTAATCTCATTAAACTGCTAATCATACTTAGAAGAGGCTAAAATCTGCAAAGCTTTCCAGCTGCTTTTCCCGTCCCCAGATCTGGATCTTTCTGCTTGATCTTTTGACTCAAAGTTGATCGGTTTGGGTTGTGTAATTATCTTATTCTTCGTTCCAGAGATCATTTGTTTGGTCTGCAAGTGCAACTGACTGACAATCAAAATGTTTTGCAGTTATAAAGGCGGAGAGGTTTCGCTTTGAGAATGGATACGAGAACGTGGAAGACGTCATCGGCGTGGCTCAGCCCGTTCGCTTCAACAGTAAGCGTCTCACTTTTATCTCAGTGCTTCTGTAGCTTCATTCACTGCAGCCATCAAAATGTCCTCCCTACTTACAGAGAAGTGTCCCAACGGCTGGCATCACTATGAGAAGACTGCCAGCTGCTACAAAGTTTACCTGAAGAACGAGAACTACTGGAAGGCCGTGGATACGTGCCAGAAGGTTAACGGCTCCTTGGCTACGTTTGTGACCAGCGAGGAGCTCCAGTTCATACTGGAGATCGAGCTGGACTTTGACGACAAAGTGTGTGAGCGCAAAGAACAGTGCACGTGAGTTGATGTTTACTTTCTTACCTCAGAAACGTTTACCTTAATTTGATGCTCTGTACGAATCTATTGTTCTGACAACTGGTTAATTAATTGGATAAAACTGGCATATTCTGCAGATTTTTCATTTAAACTTTTAAGGGTTTTTTTATATATATATTATTAGAAATACTTTAAAAGATACAAACAAATAATTCAGTTCCTTTTTTTTAAATAAGAAAATAAACATTTTCTTCCTTAAAATGCAATAATATAGCTTTCATTTAGTAAATTTGAACCTAAAACTTGAGGAATTTCAGGTAAAAAATATTGACAGACAAAGGAGTTTATATCTTAAAAACAAAATGTAGATGTATTTTGTTTAATTTACTCTTAGTTACTGCTGTGAATATGTTTTTTCAGCAAACCGTGATTAATTAACAATTAATTGATTACTAAATTAGTTGACGGTTATTTCAGTAATCAGTTCATCCTGATTAATCGTTTCAGTCCTAATGCTCTGTCTGTACTGACGGATTCAGGTTTCTATATATGATCCATAAATGAGCAAATGGACTCAGAGCTCATAGAGTGATAGTCTGCCATCTAGTGGTGAAAATGTGTCAGTTCCTGAACCTTGAATTAAGTCCTTGGACTCAGCATGTAGTAATGTGACATATTGTGTCCAGGTTTTGGGTGGGCTATCAGTATGTGATCACCAATCGAAGTCACACCTTGGAGGGCCGTTGGGAAGTGGCTTCCAAAGGTAATAAAAGAAAACAAAAGTTGAAAAGTCTCTGCTCTGTGATTTGGGTTGTGCAGTAAGGATGTGTCGTTTCCTCACAGGGTCCATGCAGGTGATTTGGCCGCCTGAGGGCCTGGAGAAGTTTGGGGAGACCTCTCCCTCTCAGGACAACGTCTTCTGCGCCCAGCTGCAACGCTTCCAGAGCAAGAGCATGAATGAACACGGCCTGCACAGCTGGGACGCCGAGAACTGCTACAAGAAGTTCCCGTTCCTCTGCAAGAGAAGTATGTGCTCACTCTGTTTGCTTCCAGATTAGGGCTGTTGTAAATGAATATTTTAGTAATCTATCGATTATTCTTACGATTAATCGGATAAAAAAAAAAAATATTGGTAAATCTGTCATAACACCGGTGTTGCTATCGGATATCAGTCCAACTTTTCATTTTTGAGCATCCCTGACAGTTACTTTTCTGTAGTTTAGAAAACTAACCTGTAATAATAACTTAGCTCACTTTCTAAGTTAACCTGAAGAAAAGTTATACAAAGATCTAAAATTCTATTAAATTTAATAATAAAGAGGCAGGCTCACAAATATGCTTATACAAAATGTCTATGATCCAGTTTTTAATATATGTATTCATCTTCAGCCAGTTTAATAGATGAATTATCACCTTGCCCCATACCTGCCAAGCTTTGGGTTTGAAAATATGGGAAATGTCGCTTGGAGTGGCGGGGATGGGGGGGAGGCGAGCGAACGAACGTAAGATGGGGGTGGAGGGGAGGAAATAGACCAGGGGACGAATGTAAGTCCGGGGGGGAGCAATAAGGGATATTTACGGCACCTTCGTTCGTCACACTAAACTCCTCTACCAGCCATGTACCGCCACGATGATTTCCGCCATGATGATTATTATTGTGCGGTTTGTCCGTAAAGCTGCACTTACACTGTAAGCATCAACCACTCAGCCGCCCGCCGTGTTCAGTCTATCCGCTCACCTGTAGAAATGCTCCCGCAGCCTCTTCCCCCTGTTCGCTTTGAACCTGCAGCTCCCGGAGGAAAAAGGCTGCCGTACTCCAGGCATCACAAAAAACGATGAAAACCCGGGCATTATCATCAATCAATAAAATCCCCACGGGCCGAACTTGAAAATTGGACGTTATGCCGCTTTTGTCAACAACTCGGAGGCGGAAGTCAGAGTTCTGCGCAACGCCAGTAAAGTCCCGGCCAGAACACGGTGCGCTAAATATTAAACATAAATTAACGAAGTTTCGAGGCAGGTAAATTTTCCTCGAGGAATTTTAATAATCGAGGTACTCAAATCAATCGAGGAATCGTTTCTCCCCTATTCCAGATATGTCTATAATCAGCTGTTTTATTAATATTTCTTTATGTTTGGTTACTCTCTACACAGGGCAAACGTGTGTGGATATAAAAGATAACGTAGTAAATGAGGGCTACTACTTCACCCCGAAGGGGGACGATCCGTGTCTGAGCTGCACATGTCATGATGGCGAGCCGGAGATGTGTGTGGCGGCGCTGTGTGAACGGCCGCAGGGCTGCACTCGCTTTCAGAAGGATCCCAAAGAGTGCTGCAAGTTCACCTGCCTGGATCCCGGTACTTGTGTTCGTCCTTTGGTCTCTGCCGCTGTGTGTTTATACAAGGAAACTCTGGATATTTATATCTGTTACTGCAGAATCTTGTGCACTACAAGAAATGTAGATTAGGGCCGCAACTAGTGCAGCGAAAAAGCATGTGAAAAGTTCAGCACTTTATGCTTGACTTGACATTAATAAAGTCTAGGGCTGATCTGTTTGTTTTGGTGGATTAACCAGTTAATAATTGAGCAGAATAAAATGTGCTGAATAGGACTTTTTTTTTTTTTTTTCCAACAGCATTTGAACCAGTTTAAGCCAAAACTACGACACTTAGGGGTTTAAGGTAGAACATTCTTACAGACCAGGGCTGGTTTTTATCTTAAATACATAATCAATGTATTTTTGGTACATTTTTGGCTTAATTATTACTTTCAGTATGTTGTTCTTTCAGCAAAAGCCTGTTTTGGGTCTATATACTTCAGTTAACAGTTAATCAATTATAAAATTAGTAATGATTATTTCAATAATTGAGTCATTGCAATTAATTTAAACTATTAACTAGTTGTACAGTTCCGATTGTGCTTAAATACACAAAGGAAAGTCTTACTTTGTGTTTTTTTTTCTCTTTCCCCTCAGATGGAAGCACTCTGTTTGATTCGATGGCCAGTGGGATGAGGCTGATCGTCAGCTGCATCTCGTCCTTCCTCATCCTGTCGCTGCTGCTCTTCATGGTGCACAGGCTTCGTCAGAGAAGACGCGAACGCATCGAGACTCTGATCGGAGGCAACTGTAAGCCTCAGCCGATCAATACGGTGTCATTTAGTTTAATTGGATCAATTGGGATAAACGACACACTATGTATAATCATGTGAATGATTTTTGCAGTTTCTGCTTTTAGTGATGCTGTAATCTCTATTTAACCGCTTTGATTAGCGAGCATTTTCTAATGACAGCAGTCATATTTCTCGTTTTTTTTTCCGTTTGTTTTCCCCAGTGCACCACTTCAACCTTGGAAGACGAGTGCCGGGCTTCGACTACGGCCCAGATGCCTTCGGCACCGGCCTCACTCCTCTCCACCTGTCTGATGACGGCGAAGGCGGGGCTTTTCATTTCCAGGAGCCGCCTCCGCCGTACGCCGCCTACAAATACGCCGACATCCAGCACCCAGACGACCCTCCTCCTCCGTACGAAGCCTCCATCAACCCAGACACCTTCCTCTACGTCGACTTCGGTAGGGAGCGTCCTTCGTCCTGTCCAGCTATGTGAACTGTAGAGCTGCAGCTAGCCAATATTTTATCTATTATTCTATCGATTTATTCTGACAATCTAATTTTCACATTCTGCAAAGCTTTCATTTAACCACTTAAGTTTTTTTTTTTTTTTGCATGATATTACAAATACTTTAAAAGGTGCAAATAAACATAATATAGCATTCTTTTAATGAATTAGAAGCAGGTGAAGCCGAAATTATGTCACTTGAGGAGTTTTAGGTGAAACATACTGAGAGACAAAAGTGTTTTTATCTTAAAAGTATGTATATTATGTCATGTTTTAGCTTAATTATTGCTCTGAATGTGTTGTGTTTTTGAGTCTGCATGCCCAGTTAACAATGAATTAGTTGACGATTATTTTAATAATCTGTATTTTCAATAATCTGATGTTGAAAATACAGATTATTACATTTTTATAATCTTAGTACACTTTAAATAAGAAATACAAGAGCTTATTTTAAGTTGATAATTCATTATAATGAAAAAGTACTAGTTCCACCGGCAGAATATTTCACTAACAACTTGTCTTTTTTCATCAATATTAAGAAATTAACTTAAAATAAACTCCTATTTCTTGCTGAAAGGTGACTTGTAAATTATAGACCTGTAGGATTTAGTGTTTCTTCAGTGCCTGTCTAATCGTGTGAGCTCTGATCGTCTCCTCTCCGCTCTTCATCGTTGCCTCCAGGACACCGCGGGGTCGCCGTGGTGCCCAACCAGATGAACTCTCTGGGCGACGGGCTCGAGGCCGAACTTCCCAACTCCCCGGCTCCAGCGCCGGTTTGTGTGCCATTGTCTCAAGAGAGGGAGGACTCCATAGACAGCAGCACCCTCCTGGTGGGCCCCGACACGCCAACAGATGGCCACGCCCCCGCCCCGCTGCCCGCAGACTGCACGTCCTCCCTCAGCACTGTGGTATAGGAGCAAGGGACGGAGCCGCACCCGGACCTCACCCAGCCAGAACTGCAGGCTGTTGATGTCGGCTGCAGGGAGGAGACTTGTATTTTGTACAGACGTATAAGAAGGAGCGGCAGCTGTTTTCTTACAGCGGGGTTTTTCCTTCTGAAGACGGAAGTGTTCGGTTTTGTTTGCTTTTTGAAGACACTGGCATCCGAGGGAGCAGCGAGGACTGATTCTGTACAAAAAAACCCCCAAAACATCCCAATAATTTGACATGGCTGCTCTCCTTGTTTTGTTGCTGAGAAGCAGCCTAATTGGGTGAAACCCCGTCTGCTGTAAATGCTCCCTGAGGTTCAGACTTTATACCTGTGTGTTTCAGTCCCACACAGATATCAAACTACCAACCCAGCTTCTGTTGCTTGTACGCTTTTTGTTGCGTCACACTTTGAAACGGCAGCGTCTTTATCTCCAAGCTACTAGAACATCCACAGTGTCTGCTGCAGCATGACCCAGAGCTGATGAAAACCTCCATTTTTACAATCCGACCTAAGCAGCCGTCTTCCAGATTTATAGCGCAGATTTGCAGAAGCAGATGTTTTATAGCTCAGAAGGTGTGTGGTAGTCTATTATTGTTGGGTTTTTATCGGGCTCTGCTGACAAACAGCTTTAGATGTCAGAAGACTGTGGTGATGCTGGTTATTATCAGTTTGGTGTTACGTTTGTTTATTAATTTATGACTGCAGGCTGTGATTTTGGTTGCTTGTTGGAAACGTGTTGGCTGATTTTGATCAATGATGTGACAAAGACCTGGTTACTGTATGGGTAAAGATTAGAGATGAAGGTGTTTCATAAAAGGAAAAAAAAAATGATTTAAAAGATTTCTCCAATTATGAATTAAGTCATAATTATGTATTATTTGTGGTTGAGCCATTGTGTACAGTCTTCACGCTTCGATTTGTGAGGTAAGCTCATCGACTGTCGCTTCCTGTCCATCCCAGAATGTGCCAACCAGGCGTGGGCTGGCAGAACGTTTTCTTGGTAACATCATTTTAGTAAAAACACGCATATCGAGATATTTTCACGCAACTGTGAAACAAAAAGGCAGCGTATAGCGTGATCTTATTGGTTTAATTAAAAGCATACCTTGGTCTTGCTAAAACAGTCTTAAGATATTGGTTATTACTGGTCTAATAATGTCATAGATTAAACTGGCTTTATTCTAAAATATAAAACAGAGAATAAACACAAACTACATATAGTAGCAGCTTTCAGCCAAACATGTCGATTGTTCACACTGTTCCTATTTAATCGTGTAATTCTGGATGAGTATGGAAAATTCTTCATATTAGTAAGTTAAGGTGTGAGGTTTCCCCAAACTTTAATAATCTAAATAAATAAAAAACACATTTTACATTGTCATGCAGACAAATATTGACTTGCCACTCTAAGACCTGACCAGCTATAAAAGCAAACTCCTGAAGTTAATCAAAAATGAAAGGACAAATGAATGAAACAATTTAAGGAGGAATGAAAACAATGAAGTACTTTTTGGCTTCTGGTTCCTCTTACAATTGGCCTTTAGATTCCAAAAAAAACACTAATTACATTGATTTCTGGAGGTGGATCAAAAGCTTTAGAGTCTCTATTGCATTACTGTACATAATGCTCAGTTAAAAAAAATCCATACGTCTAGTTGACTTTAAAATGGAGATAAGTTTGTTCAGTTTCCAAAAATATAGTGAAATATCCCTTTAACACACTGCTGAATTGTAAACCGGCCAAATAATAAACCTCAACCTGGTCAATGTTTTTTTTTTTTTTACCGAAATGTTGAGCCTGTCATAAAATCTACCAGGAAAAAAAATAAATTTTGAAGTGTAAACTTTGTAGTAACAATGAGTGTAGATTATTTTAGCTTTTTGTCCTGTTTAAAAACTCAGAAAAATGTTCATTATCAGATCTATCCAGCCTGCAGTCCGCTGCTTAACGTACGAAGCTCGCTAACTAGTTTTAAATCAGAAATATTTCCAAACAGCCTGATTTCTTGTCCCTAAAATCCAAGCACAAGTTTAGCACCTCGGCTCTCCCTCTTCCTCTGGCGTCTTATTAAAGGGAATTAAAATGCGTGGCCAGCCCATGCCTGGGTTGAACCTCTGCAGAAACATGATGGTTTCTGCAAAACTGTTGCTGTTTTTGTTTTGTCATTTTCTCTCTTTGATGAAATGTGTATTTAAAAAAAAAAAAATGTAAGTTTGGAGCAAGTAAGACGACAATCGTTGGATTCATTCGAGGGTGGATTCGACGGGGTTGGAGTTTTTTTTTTTGTTTTTTTTTGGAGTTTCCTCCATGACCACCAGCAGCATCCAAACTGATGACACTCCCCCAAAAATGGTTTAAAATATGTCTGACTCCACATCTCATGTTCGAATGTACTGAATATACATATATATATATATATATATAATACATGACTTTTTGTGCTCATCTTTAACTCTTTTTTTTTTATTTTATTTTCTACTTTTTGCATTGACAATCCACAGTGGATTATCCAGCAAACAGAGTCATGTTTTCATACGCTGCCAAACGTGAGCATGTGTGTTTAACAGATGGTGTTCAGTTCTGTTTGCACCATCTTTGTTTTGGTTTTCCTCTTGCTTTATGTACCTTTTGGTGCATGTTTTTTTTATGTGTTGGCATGCTGAGAGCTAATTTTAGCACAACAGTGTACAGTAGATCTAAAGACTCATACATGCAGTTCAGCGTTTTGTATGAACTGAAAGCCGGGTGGGTGGGGGAGGGATTGTAATGCAACTTATGCTACATTTCATTGTCTCTTATTTGACAGCCTTTAAATTAAAAACAGGGAAGGAAAAAAAAAAAAAAAGTTTGTGTTTTTCTGACATAGATCTACATCTAATCTTAATAAGCTTCGCTGCGAAATCCGAGCTGGGGCCACGATCCAAACTTTATGCTGAGCCTATTCAGACGCGGCATTTATCCTCTGCAATTTTTTTTCCCTCTTCGTCAAGGAAATCCCTCCACCTGACCAAATGTCAAAGAGATTTAAGGTGGAATGCAGGGAAATCCCCCTCCCCACCCCGACCTAAACAGTGAGACGGGGGGCGCCCGGAGATTTAGATGATTTGAAGTAAGCGAATATAATGCAGCTCAGAGTGAGTCATACGGCAGCAGGCGGAGCGGAGAGAGTGATACGCAGAGTGTTGTCTGGGATGAAAGGAGGCTTTGTCCCTCAAGCCCCCCCCCCCCCACCCCCCCACGGAGCAACGAGTGACAGAATCACGAAATTTATTCCTGATGAGAGAGACCTAAAGCGTAACGCTTAACGGCTCAATCAACGCACAGGTTCGTGACGAAAAATGAAGTCAAATTACAAAACTGAGCTTTCATTGGGTTGTTGTTTTTTTTAAGGATTAGAAATAAAAAAACTATATTTTCTTCAGATTTGGATCATAAAATTTACCTTTTAATGTATTTTTATTTATTATAATTTTTTTAATCGTATAAGATTACTTTTTTACTTGTATTTATGTTATTGGACATAGACCATGACATAAATATATATACTTTTTTGTTTGTTTTTAATATTTGGGCCATAAAATTAGCTTTTTAAATTTAACTTTACTTTTTTGGAACAAAACTAAAATTAAGAAACCTATTTTTCCCCCCTTTTTTCTAGATATAAACAATAAAATTAACTATTTTTAATTTCCTTATAGTGCTCAAGTCATTAGATCAATAAAACTTACTTATTTTTACTTTATTTAAATTATTGAATTTAGACCACAGCGTTAAAATGTTTCTTTTTTGTTGTTGTCGTTTTCTTCTTTTTGTTGTTTTAAATTTGGGCCATAAAATTTCCCTTATAATTTTAACACTAAACTATAATTAAAATGTTTTTTTTGGTTGTTTAGTTTTTTTTAGATTTACACCATAAAATTACCTAATTTGATTTATTTTATGCTGTCTTACGACCATCTCTTTCTCTGGACCGTTAAAAAAACCCAACGCATTTAATTTATTTCAATAAAATAATTTGTATTGGACCATAAAATGACAAAGTAATTCAGTGCGTTTATATGTGCGTTCAGAGCATAAAAATAACTTTTATGCTCTAAACGCACACAGATGTAGAGATAAAAGCACATCCTCTGGCTCTCATGAATGGGTCTTGTTACTAGTCACTGAGCATCTCCGATGGCTTTGGGGAGGAGGGCTGAAGCCGTCCTCGCATCAATGAGGCTGTTGATCAGAAAGGACCGCTGGACTGGTAATGACACAGTTCACTGATCAGTCCCAGAGAAAATAAAACTCAGCTTTCACCACCCACCCTACTTAAGCCGGACGTTCCTGTAGATCTGTCTTCATCACTCTACCTCAACACACCGAGACGGCTGCCTGAGCCACCATGCAGCGGAGTGCAGCTCTCCTCATGCTCCTGCTTCTGTGCGCTGATTCACGTAAGAGTCCAAGTTGATATCAAAAACTTTGTTTCTGGTTAATTAAGTTTAAGGAAACATCTGGTTGATTGTGCTGGTGATTTGTGTCTTCCAGAGGACTATTGCTATGATGAGCCACATTGTGGTAAGTGAACTAAAAACTATTAGTTTACATTTGGAGCCATCATTTTAGCAGCTTTGTGTCTGTAAATCTTTTAATTCAGGACTAAATTTATAGAAAGTAGTCAGCCTGTCAAACCAAGATATAGTAAAATATTTTATCTCCAAACAACTTGGTAGACTTTAAAGCTTTCAATGCAGATTTCTCTTGCGCCAAAGTTGTTTTGCGCCCCCATTTAACCCTGTCCTCCATGTTAGCTCAGCAGCATCTTATGCTACAGATTAAAGCTGTTGATCATCTCAGCTTCTTATTAAACATCTCCTGTAGATTTTTTTTTTTTTTAATCTCCTCACAGTTAACAGAAACTTTCAGATTTATTTCAGTGAGTTGTGTTGTTGAAACTGATTTTTTTTATTCTCTTAAACCACCCTGTGGTTCCTGAAGAACATAAAAACTTATGAATGCTTGTATGCTCAAAAATAGTCATAAGCCCTCACTAATATTTGGTTAAATGTCCTTTTGTGACTGGAAACTATTTGCTTTTTGTTGCTATCAAACTCATAGGTTTATTCAAATTCGTCCAAAATGCTCAATAGAGCTACAGAGGCACCAGAGTTAAAAGCCTGCTTTACATACAGTTGTTTTGGTTTGTATTTATAGTTTTATGTTTTTAAACGGTCCTCATGTTCCCCCTTTTCTAATGGCGCCCTGGGCAGCTGCCCATATGGTCACCACTGTTTCATTTTGAAGATTTTGATTTAAAGTGCAGTTAAATAATCTGGTCCCATAATCTTCAAACTTGCAAGCAAGTTTGAAGGCGTTGATTTTAGGAGAAATCACTTCTTTCTTATTTGGCGCCATCTTAGTCAGGGTTGATTCTTCACACCTCCCAGGTCATCAGATTTAGCCTTGGTGGCTTAAACCTTCTTTCATCTAAGTGGGAAATGATACGAAACACACATCTAGAGCTGTTTTGGAATGACAATGACAAAAATCAGATTGATTTTATGGAAAAGCCCTCACCCCAAAGCTATCAATAGTATATTTCTGACAGTAAAAGTGTAATTGTAACCTTCAATTTCAGAGAAAACCTGCATAAAGCTGGTAATTGTGGACCATATTTATGTTTTTAACATGTATTGAATCAATGGGCTACACACGGGTATGCTGGCAAGAAGGAGGGTTTGAATTAGTTTTGGAGTCAGGGTTGTCTGAACTGAAAATCATGTTTAAAAACATGATCACCTGAAAATTTCATATTTTTTAAAATATTTTCCTTGCTCTCTTTTTGCTTCTTGAAACACATATTTAACTTTTATCTTGGTCCTGTTCTGGAGAGTCCAGTTGACTCAGTGATTCTCTCTTTACCTCTCCATCAGATCCATATTCATGGGGCGACTCCTTCCCTTCATGTCACCCTTTACTCGAGCGCCACCACTCTCCCATCAACCTGGACCATCAGTTGGTGCGAAACGACTCCCTGGGGCCGTTGCATCTTGAGGGTTTTGACGCGGTCCAAGCAGGCCACTGGACGCTTGTGAACGACGGGCACTCTGGTGAACATCCCGCAGATTCTCCTCGCCAACAGAGAGTTCCCGCCGTGTTCAGAGTTGGATGTGACATCCGTGTTGTGTCTTCCCTCCTCCTCCTGATTCCTAGTTTTGCTACAGGTTGGCAGCGGCATGGCTGTGAGCGGCGGAGGTCTTCCAGATGTTTACCACACCATCCAGCTGCACTTCCACTGGGGAGGCGTGGCGACGAACGGCTCTGAACACACGGTGGACGGGCGCAGATATCCGATGGAGGTACAGTATGGTCAGTAGGCAGCTCTACTCCTGTTTGTTTCAGCAGGCCGCAGCCGCCCCTTAACGCCTCTGCGCCGGTTTTGATGTCGTCCACAGATGCACATAGTCAACATGAAGTCCATCCACCCCAATGAGTCTGCAGCTTTGGACGATCCAACAGGATTTGCTGTTCTTGGCTTCTTCATTGATGTTAGTTGATGACAACACACAACAGCTTTAGTTATAACGTGGCTGCAATTTTTTGCATAAGGTTGTGTCTTCTGTTGCAGGTTGTTTATGCAGACAATGTTCATTTTGGACACATTTCGCAGAAACTATCTTCTGTAGCGTACAGAGGTTAGACTCCCCATTTACAATCACATGCTAGTGCACTGAAAAAACTAAATTTAACATCTCAAAACACTTGAAATAAGGCAAAACTAAATTACAAAGAACTTTTCAGCAAGATATAGGAGCTTATTTTTAGTAAATAATTCCTTAATTTTCATTTTTATAAAAGTACTAGTTTCACTTTTAACAAGACATTTTTCTCTTCTTATAAGAGAAATAATCTGGAACTTTTTCATCAATTGATTGATTTAGAATTTTGCTGAAAAGTTACTTGTGTTTTTTTTTTTTGTCTTATTTCACATGCATTAAGATATTTGCACTAGAAACTGGAACAAAAGTGCTTGGTAAGACTTTGTTTTTGCAGGTTTCTGACATGGCTGTCCATCTTTTCCTCAAGGCCAGACGACTAAAGTAAAGCCATTCCCACTGCTGAGTCTTCTGCCGAAGCACAACATGAGTCAGTATTACCGATATTCTGGCAGCCTCACCACCCCACCCTGTTCCCAGGCCGTAGTTTGGACTCTCTATGAGGTCCCCATCTACATCTCCTGGTCCCAGGTTGGTTCTGATTCCTAGAAATCACAGGATTCGTGCCTGGCTGTTAAAAAAAAAAAAAACAATTTTTCTTCCTCAGCTGGCTCAGTTTACCTCACAGATCTTCTCGACAGAGGAAGACGCAGAGCAGGTGACGCCTCTGCAGAACAACTTCAGACATGTCCATCCCACCTTCAGCCGCACCGTGTCGGCCTCCAGAGACGCTGGGCTCCTCAGGGGGGCGGCCGGTCGACCGGTCCGGTCAAATCTGCTGCAGATCATCGTCCTGGGCAGTTTCATCTTTAAACTTTAACACACCCATAATGATGTCTGAGATTTCTATAAAAACCTCACTGGAAAGTGTCTTTGTTTTGGTGTTTTCTTTTAAATCTGAGTCCTAGATAAGTTCTTATTTTGTATATTTTTACATGAACTAGGCCAAAAAAGGGGCCTAACATAGCAGGATGGAGTTCTAATAACATCAAACTGACGTTGCTTTCCCTTTATTTATGTAGATTTCTCATTAGAGTAGGAGGTAAAGTTGGGAAAAATCCTCCATGAAATGGAAGAAAATATAATATATTATTGTAACCTGGCCCAAAAACATTAATAACCAAACTTATTAAAGGACAAAAACAGAATGTTGCAGACCAGATCTCAGGGATGAAAGTACCTCAGTCGTTTTATCCAAAACTTTGCTCTGAATGAGGTCCAGCTCACCAGAAACAACGTAAAATGACAAACAACAAAAAAAAAGCCAACCAATATCTTCTAAAAATACTCAAATCCCTTAAACTTTTTCTCATTTTTTAATGTTGCAACCTGAAGCAGTTTATCTTATTCAAATATTGCTTGAGTGGACTTTCTGTTGTCACTCTGGCTGCGTGTTAAATGAAACCTCACTTTTGAAGCCTCTAACTTATTTTTTAAGTATAATTATTCTGTATTTAACTTTCTTCCATCATCCCAAGAACATCCACCCAGCATGACGCTGCCACGGCTGTGTTTCACTGTCAGATTTATGGAGCCAATTATTGTTTTCCCAACTGAGCTGTGGGTCTCTGCAGCTCCTCCACAGTTACCATGAACATCTTGGTCCTGTCTACTTTTAGAGAACATTTTTGCAGTTTAGCTTCTCTTACGTCACAACAATAGCTGCTGTATATTAAATGTTACAACAGTTTCACTTTAACTGGATCTGGCACAACACAAAATGTTTATTTGAACAATAAGTATATATAACATCTATATATATAACAACCAACCTGTTTAACAGATGCATCTGCTTTTAAAATTAAACTTTAAACAAGAAAAATTACATAAAATTTGACTTTAAAACATTAGAGAAAGTCTAAAGCTTTAATTCAAAACATAACATAAATGTTATTCCAAAGCTCTTAACTTATATGTTACTGAGTCTAAGCATGGGGACAGAATAAAATTAAATAACATTTGCATTCCAACAATTTATTCCAGTCAGATTAGCATTAACTCAACATATTTTAACTCCAGTAAAAGTAAAACAGTGTTTGGTAAGAAGATTACTCAAGTACAGAGGACTAATCAAATTATTTGATTTAATATTTAGAAATTAAATCAGACAAAAACAACAGAGTTAAGTGCAAAATTTGGTATTTTAAAGACTAAAATAAAAAAAAAGAACACATATAATTACAATATAACAAATTAAGACAGAAGAAAGACTTTTCCAAATATAATTTTCTTCCCTTACAGATTTACTGTATCCAGCTTGACGAGACGGTTAAAATAGTTTCCATCTAGGGAAATGAGCAAACATGTGGCGACTATGGAAAGGACAAAATGTAATTTAAACGGACACACACGGGGAACAAGCCAATCAGGAGAGGACCTCTAGGCAATGTAGCCAATTAAAAGAAAGAGAGCCAGAGATTATTTAATCAGTTTGTTTCACATGCTTTAATTTGATTTGATGAATATTCAGCATTGAACCTTGTACTGAAAAATATGTCAGGTTTTAATTAAAAGGAAATAAAGAGGCTAAACCTATTACTCTATTGTTTTTTTCTAATATAAATCAGACACATACCAGGTCCTGTGCAGCTTCAGGTAACTTCATACAAACAAAATAAAATAATTTAGGATACCAGAAAAACATCGTCATTATAGAATATCCTAAAACTTTGTAAACTATGCTCTACTTTTAACCTACATGATAATATTTACTCCCATCTTTTCTGAGAATCATTTTCAGACCATTTTTGTCCAAACTTTAGGATGACACTGTAGTGACGTCTGGCTCGTAATGTGGGGCTTGTTCAATAAATCTGAGAACACAGAGCAGCATTTCATGATTCGGACCAATCAGTTCGAGCTCAGCAGATGGAGACGGGTGTGAGTTTGGCTCCCTTTCTGCTTCGCTCAGCCCTGCCTCTCCGCTTGTGGTCACACCATCCTGTCACAGCCTGGGGTCAACACACACACACACACACGCATACACACACATACACATACTCCTGATTAATGCTACTATGTTATTCTGAACAAGTGGAATAATTTTATGACTTTCTGACATATTTAAAATCTTCTTTCTAGCTTCTGATCCAAATTCTGACGTTCATCCATTCTGGTTTTACTTGAGGTTGATTTTTGAGAACAAATCAGAAGAACAGGGACTTTTTCTGGCCACAGATAAATATAGATCCGTTATAGATAATTGTATTATCTTTAATGTATTTCACAGGACTGCATGCAGAAATAACCAGATTCCTCAAAATTCAACAATCTTTCACGTTGTTTGAGAAAACAAAAACACAGTGGGGTTATTTTCTCTTTTTTTCAATAAATCTGGAAACAAAACTAAGCTGAGGTTGATTTCCAACCCAGTTATGTGGTAAAAGACACAAATATTCTGTTTTATTGGTTATTGTGTGTAAGATTGATCAGCTCTACTATAAAACAATAATTTTGTGTAATCAAGACTGAATTAGTGGAATGGAAACACTGGAGGACTAGACACAAAAAAAGGGTAAAGGTCCCTTTAAAACATGGCACAAAATTATTTTTTTTCCCATTTTATTTAAATTAAATTCACACAGACCCTGAAAAACTAAATCACTTGATTAATCTGACCAAAATTTTAGTTGTTTTATTTGAAAAATCGTTAAAGGGTAACGATTAAATATAAATCAATAAGAAGCACTTTATTCTTCAGAAATTAAGACTTTACATTAGATAACAGAGTAAGAAATAAAGTTTTGAATTTAAAATATTTTTCCAGATTGTAAAAATCCAGAAATAAATAAATCAATGAAGTTTGTCCTCGCCTTTCTTAAATTCATATTAAAATTATATTATGCATGTAAAGCTCTCTGAACAGATAATATAAATTTATAAGAACGGCACTCCTTGCTGCAATAAAGAAACAACCACCGTTTATGGATGTATGCAAAAAAGTTTTATTTGTTATTTTTTTCTTTTTCATACACTTATAATAAATAGACACGAGAAACGGGCTGAAACTTCAGTCCTCTTCCCAGTGCCGTTTCTGCACCTTTTTTTTTTTTTTTAATTTTCCACACTGCAAAGAGCTTTTCATAGAATTTACAACAAAATTTAAAAAACCAAAAATAACAGAAGGAGCTTGACACAAGCTGAATATCCTGCTACCAGCTGACCAGCTCAGCGCTCGCCCTCCTTATGATACACACACCTCCGAGCTGTGTTCAAGTAGCAAATCCCAAGAAACAAAAATATATATATATATATATATATTTATATATATATTTATATCGTATTCACAGTTAGACTACTTACACGTTGTAGGATCTCAAAGCAAATGGGCAGAAAACGAAGACGTTTCCACAAGAAACAATCTTTCAAAAAGGGAAGTGGAAGCTTTTCCTGTACACAGTGGACCTTTTAAATAAACAACCTTTTAACCATCAGCTCCTTTCACAGATCCCTGAAAATATTTAAATATTCAGTCTTTTGTTAAAAAAAAAAGAAAAAAAAATTAAAAGTGTTACATTTCTGAAGATAAAAAAAGTTTTAGAACTTCTGTACAGATTCTCATATACAATATGAACATCAGAGGTGAAAAAAAACAAACAAACAGAAGCCTGCATTATTAATCCAAGTGAATGAAAAGCGACAACTGACTTGGTCTTCCAGGGCTTGAGAAGGAGAGGGGCGCAGGTGCGAGCCCTCGAGTGCATTTAGTATTTTATCTTTCATCTAAATAAACGACACAGACAGAGAGGCTCCAGCGAGGAGGCCGCAGGCGCCTTGATGTTACTGAAAATACAACAAAACATGATCATCAAGAGAGGGGAAAAGTTCCTCGCGGTTGCTTGTTAACACATCAGCAGCTTCCTCATGATTAAACAGAGACAGTCGTACATTAATTAATTAATTTGGCACTTAAAATGATTATTAACTACTACCCCTCCCCCCCAACCCCAGAGCTGAAAACTCAAGATTAGCCCCGTTGCTGTGTGAGTTGATTTTCTCTTCCGTTTTCGGCCAGCAGGGGGCAGCGCACTCACATTCCTGCACCATCAGGTACCGACACTCACTCATGCAAAACACGCACCCATACATAGTGTATCTGAGCAAATAGGCATGAAAATACCTAAACAAACTGTTGAACAAAAAAATAAAATAAAATAAAATATATAGGAATATGATTAATGCAAATTTTTGCAGAACATCGTTAAACCTTTGCATAAACTAACAGGAAGCAGCACGACCCGTCCTGGACAGGTGGAAGATGCTTGAATACTCCAGATTTAACCATTCGTATCTCGTTCTAGTTTGATTTACTTTGCGCAGGGAAGGAAGCGGAGAGAACGCTCCGTCTCCCGCTCGTCTGCTCCGAAGAGGAAGTAACCTCAAGCATCTTAAAGTGTTACTGAGCAGCTGAACATGAGTTTGTTTTTCCTTGAACCACAAGTGGTGTTGTGGGGTAAAGCTTATGAGACAAATGAGAGGAGAAAAGTGTAAAACAAAAAACCCCGCCCCGAACCGAGCCGAACCGAGCCGGGACTGGATGCTGCAGGAGTCGTGCAGAAATACTGGGGAGAAAAAGTCACACTGGCAGAAAAATAACAAACACAGTTTCATTTGAAGAGCACCGTGAATCGTAAACAATCTAGAGTTTAATGTATGAAGAGTGCAGGTCAGGTAGCTTAGCTCGACCCTGGTGAAGCGCCGGGTCGCTTCGCGCTGCAAGGGGCGTCCGTTAGTTGAGCGTCCCCCTGCAGTTCTCCGCCCCACACAGACATGGGATTTTCTCGTCCTCGATGGGGAACTTGTAGTCGTACGTGATCTCCTCGTTCACGTTGATCGGCTGCCTGGAGTAGATCACGATCTTCTTCTGAGACTCAACCGTGATGACTTTAGCATAACAGTTAGGCTGCAAACGACAAATAAGCAATAAAAAAACTCATAAAAACAGTGTGTTTTTTTTTTTTTTTTCAAAGTGTGTGTTGGTGAAATGAAGATGATGTTGCCTTACGTTGCAGCTGTGGTTGATGAAACGGGCAAAGTTGCCACATTTGGTAGCGTCGATGATGGTGTCGTGGTCCACGCGGAACATGTAGCTACTGCCGATGCCCTCCTCCTCGTAGCGCTTCTCCCGCATGTCGGCGATCACCTGGCAACCGCAAAAAAACCGTGAAGGTTCCCGTCAATCCTGCTCAGCTTTACACAATTAGCATCCAAATATTCCCGCATGTTCACGGCGGCATTAGTTTGTCACTTCCGTGTTTTTTCTGGTAATAAATACTGAATACAAGAAATAGGAATAGGAGGAACTGACAAAATATTAACAAAGAGATGTCTCTGCATCTGTGCTTTTTAAAATTAAATCATACTGGACACCTTATCACAGGATTTCACGACTGTTTTCAGGATTTTTTGCAATAATCATAAAAATAGCGTGTTGCTAATTTAGAAGTATTTTCAAGGAATTTTGCAATATTTGCGGACATTGTAGGACATTAAATGTGACTTTTGTTATTTGCGGTATCGCTCATGGAATACAACTTGACATCAAATAAGGCGGAGGCAGCAGTGTGGTGGGGCAAACACCGCCACCTACAGGCGGGAGTTAGCATCACTTAAACCCAACAATTTTGACTATTTCTGCGAAAAAAAAAACTTGGGTAAAAAACTGGAGGAACTGATGGATGTAATGTTGCGTCTGGAGAATAAAGAGCCACATAAAAAGATATGTGGCCCTCGGGCCTCGACTTTGACATATGTGGTATAGATGGAGCCAAACTGCGTCTCACCTGTCGGATGTTTTGCCCCACGTACTCAATCACCATCTCATCAGCAGCAATGGGCTCCATGGCGAAGAGACCCCAGTCGTGGATGTGCGACTTACAGAATCGTATCTTCTTCTTACGGAACTAAAAAAGACAAAATCGCACAATGAATAAAAATCCTTTGTTTGTACCGAAACGTTTTTGCTCTTGCTAAATGTTCATCCGTGGGAACCAAACGACTGGATTACCTTCAGCTGGTTGAACTTGAGCAGGTCGCTGTCGCATGCGAAAGACGAGAGCAGCCGCCGCTGCTCTGACCGGCGCTCTGAGCCGGCTCTGGTGGACGCGTGGACTTGTGCAGGAATGCTCATACCCTGCGACAGTTCAGCGCCCAGGTTAACGCCCAGCAACACACACGTGTGCATTAATTATATGTAAGCTCCACCCACCTGCGTGTCGACCGGCGGCTCCTCCGACTGCGCCCGGGAGCTCTGCAGGTACTTCACCTTGTCCTTCTTGTCGATCTTGTAGTATCCCTCGCTCCGGGCGCAGCCGGTGGCGTGATCCCGCATGCCGTCGTCTCTCCTCTTCTTCTTTACCCCGGGGATGTGGGTGGGTGCAGAGAAGTCAAGGGAAAAAATCACCCAAAACTTCCAGAACGTACCTCGCTTTTACAAGGTTTGCACATTTTTCAGCAAAATTCAAGCCCTTTTCAAACATTTTCAAGGTAATTTTTCCAACACCACAATACAATACCAATGAACTAAAGAAGACAGTTTCACTATTTATATTATGTATTACCGTTATTAATAATGGCTTGTGACTGTACATTCTACAGCATAGTACACTAAAATATAACAAAATTTCATGTTTTGAAATGCCTCTCAAAAAATGTTCTCGCCAAGTTTTTTGACATTTAGCAAAAAAAATGATTTTAAGTCTAACTGACCAAAAACAAGAAAGTTTAGTTTGATTTAACTTCAGACAGTAGGAATAAAAAATGTGTCTTTTTATTGTCTATTGTCTCTCCCACTGTCAGTGAAACATTAGGCATTTTATTACCAAACTTTACGCGATGACTGAAATGGCTAATCGTTATGAATTGATTATTTAAATAATTGTAATCAATTTAGTAATCGATTGATCATTAACTGGACAATAGTGTAGGAAAAAGGCCAATAGCTGAAAGAACAACACACTCAGAGCAGGAAATAAGCCGAAATTGTTTAAAAAATAAAGTTTTCATTCAAGATAAAAACAAAAATAAAAGCTTCCTTTTCTGTAAATATGTTCTTCACAGAACTCAAGTGCAGTTTTAGCATCACTTGGTACAAATTCTGTAAGAAAACAAAAAAATCTATCAAGCACCTTTTGCTATCCAATTACTTATCAGATAATGAAAAATATAATCCAACATATCAGCCATACAATATATTGCTAATCAGTCCAGCATAAAAGGCTGAGCTTTTCACAAGTTAATGTTATTAGTATGTTTTAGTTACAGATGTATCTCCTGTTACTATCGCATTCTAGGCAATAAAGTGTTTACTTTCTTATTTAGAAATAAATTAATTTATTTATTTGCTCAAGTGGTAAAGAGAAAAATATGCAGAACGTGAAATGTTTTAATCCGATTAATCGTCATAATAATCTTTTACTAAAATAAAATTATTTAGTCGCTGCCTTACAATATACAGAAATCAAGAACTTTAAAAGATGTCCAGCATCTGTGCTGACCCTGTTTAACCAGCAGAGGGAGCTGCTCTTTGATTCACACAAAGATTCAAAACAAGAGGTTTTGATTGATCCAACCAGCAGCAGCAGTAAAGGATATAAGGATGGTTGACCCAAAGTGTGTCGTTGAGCCAGTCGTTGCCGTTGTCCTGCTGGAGCATCTTGTCGTACGTGATCTGCAGTAGCCGGATGTCCTCCTCGTCGATGCCTTCGTTCCAGATGTCGTACAGGATGGTCATCTCCTCGAAGTCGGAGCGCGGCTTGAAGTAGGCGCGCGGCGGCGTGGTGACTGGGGATAGGCTGTCCAGCAGCAGCTCCTCCCAGCAACGCCGCGTCTTGCGAGCCGGCTTGGCGACGGCGGGCGGCTCCTCGTCGTAGGCGGGGAAGCCGTCTTCGGCGGGCAGCAGCGTCTGCGGCTCCACGTCTCTTTCCCGGAAGTCTAGGCTGGTGTGTTTGGGAGATCGGACCGTCGTCAGGGAGACGCTCTCCAGAGGCGCCGCCTGGGGCACATCCATGGACTCTGATGAAAACTCGTCGCCGGCGGACGAGACAGCGATCTTTTTGATTTTGGGTCGCCCCGGTTTCTTCTTGGAGGCGTCAGACATCACGGGGATATCGCCCGAGACGCCGGTCGGTAGATCTTCAGGCGCGACGGCCGAGTGATCGGCTCCGGCTGCCAGTGAGGGAGGAGTGCTGATCGGCGGCTCCTTGAAAACGGGCAGCTCGTCAAAGCTCTTCCTGTTCAGCGTCAAGGCTGTAGTTTCGGGGAAAACAGGCGTGAAGGTTAAGTCTCTACCAGGAGTACGGGGGATGCCAGCGCTGAGGACGGGGGACTGGGACGGGTAGGAGAAGGGGCTGCCGGGAATGTGAGGTGAGCTGAGCAACAGGCTGCTGCCTGTCAGAGGGGCGTCGCTGCCTGGCGTGTTGGGGATCGTGTCGGAGCTCTGGGATTTCCCCAGACAGCGGGCGCGCTCCATCAGGTCCCGGCCCGGCGTGCGAGGGATGTCCTCGTCCGTGGGGAGCCGGGGTCGCTGAGGGAACTCAGGCAAGGGTCCGGGGGGCGGGTGGAGCAGGGAGCGACTCTCTATAGCAGGGTGAGTGGGGAGAGGGAGGAGCATGGAGGACGTGGAGACGGTTTTCGAGGCAGGTGCGACAGGATGGGAAGGGGGTAACTGAGTCGGGGTGCAGGGTACGTCCTCAGGCTCTGTTTTACCTTTGGGTTTGACCTCCTGGTCGCCGTCAGGGAGGGCGCCAGTGGGGGTCAGGGGCTGGAGGCCTGCTACGTGGTCCTGAGGTTCAAGCTTGACGTCAACACAGACTTTCTCCTCTTTGACTATAAAAAAATAAAGAAATAAATAAATTAAAAAATGTTACAATTTGAGTTCAACGTTGTCAACGTAAAAATATTAAAACAGTAAAACTTTAAATGAATTTCTGAGAGATTCGGTCAGAAGCTCTCCTGGCTAGGGGCTCTAGCGCTGAACGGATTTTAAATACCCTAGAACCTAGGACACAAGAAGGGAAGTAATGACACTAGGAAGGAAGGAAGGACAAAAAGGAAGTAATAACATGTGAATGAGTGAGTGAGTAGGAAGAAAGGAAGGAAGCCAATATATATTTCCATTCTCTTATTTTCCTCACTCTTATCCAGACCTGAAACAAACTTAAACTGTGTTCCAGATGTTTCCGTTTTGTTTCCAGATGTTGCGCAGTAGGAACCTTGCAGGTTTTGCACAAGGAGCTCGGTGTGGATCCTCACTCACCTCTGACCCCCTGGTGCACAGGTGGCTTCAGCTCATCAGGGGTCTCCCTTTCGGGAGGACTGGGAGGTCTGCGTTCGAACTTGCTGCTCCGCTCCTCTTCCTCTCTTCGCTCCTCCTTGAACTCCCGCACTTGGACGGTGGGAGGAGTCGCTGGTTTGACATCCTCCTCCTTGTTCTCCTCCTCCTCATCGGACGACGAGGATGAGGACGAGGAGGAAGACGATGTGGTCTCGGCCTCTTTTCCGTCCACCTTCTCTGCGACCGCTTTCACGTCTTCCTCCGTCTCTTCCTCCTCCGAGCTCATCTCGTACTCGGAGTCGGAGCTTTCTCCTGACGAGTCGGAGCTTTCGGCTGAGGAGTCGGAGCTGGCCTTGGAGGACGCCGAGCTGTCCGCTTCTGCGAGTAATGACGCAAAACGGTCGATAACAGAAAAATACAATCAAACCCATGACAGACGTTTCTTTTAGGAACCTGACGTACCGTCGTCGGACGAGTCTGACGATCCGCTGTCACTGGACGAGTCTCCATCTTTGTCTTCGTCCTCCTCGTCGGCACTCTCCTACGAGGTCATTAGACATCATCATCATCCTGTCGTTTACCTGCATCCTTAGAGAATTTTTTGACGAGACTCACTTTGGCTGACGACAGCCTGTCCGGAGCCTTGTCTTCATCGCGCTCCTCATCGACGGCGTCGGACAACGACTCTTCCTCCTCCTTCTCCGAGGTGTCCATCTCCTCCTCTCCCTCGCTGTCCAGTTCGAGCGGTCGCGAGGGCCGCCGCTTGGCCGTGGGGCCTTCGCCGGCCATTTTGGAGTCGTCTGACGGGAGCTCGGCTGCGTCTCTGTCTCTCTCTGGAAGACATTTGTTACCAAAACTGTGTTGGGGGCTTTGGGAGAGTTTTCACACCGTTCATCTCATGTCTCAGCTGCACACTTTAATGCATTTTATTTGACAGGAAGGAAGTAGAAAGGCATAATTTGCACACATTTCCTATAGCAAAATTCAAGCAATTTTCAAACTTTCTCAGCACCACAATATGGAGATGAAAACAATAGAAATGAACTAAAAAAAAAGCTCCTGTGAAAGTATACTACATTCTACAGGGGGAACAAGGCAAACTAAACTATAACAACATTTTACACATTTATACTATTATTAAAGGGAATAAATATGAGGGGACAGAAATTTATTAGTAAAAAAATTTGAAAATGTATCAATTTCCTTCCATAAATCCTGATGAACTACATCAAAGTTTGTGGATTATTACCTTCGTCCTCCAGTTCGTCGTCTGCTGGGGTGGCCGGTCGGGCTCGTTTGCTCTCTCCTCCCGTTGCTGTATCAGGTGGGTCCTTCCTTTTTACCTGAGTTAAAAGGGTTAAAATGTTTTCATTAATATTTAAAAAAAACAATATTGCAAAACGTAACATTGTATGACCAAACAAGAATATAACGGTTTGGTCGTAGATCACATGACAAGGGGAGGTGAACGTGGCATCGTGTATAACTCGACCGCAAAAGTATCATGTTTAATTTAAACGAAAAGCAGCGCTGGAGAGTTTCTCACCTTAAAGGACGGCAAGCGGATGGCTCCTCGCAAACCCATCCCCAGACCCATTCCTTCGTAGCCGATCCCTTCTCCTTTATTCCAGTTCTCCAACAGACTGGAACCTATGGTCTCTTTGGGTTTGGGTCGCTCTTCTTCTTTGCTCTCAGCGCCTTTTACTGGAGTCAGAGATGCCTGGAGAAAATGAAAAGTGGTTTTGGTTTCTAGACATCCAAAAAGACAAAAAACTTTTTTTTTTAATCTAAACTATTTTAAGAAATAAACCAAAGAGACACATGAAACTCTCATAAACAGGAGTTTGCAAAGAAGGGAAAGCTGTCGATTTGGTTGACATAAATCAAACGTGATTTCGGGGGTATTTGCATTCATAAAAACATAGTGAACGTCAGAGCAGATGCATCATTTCTCCCTTTTGGCCCACTGACAGCAGCCACGCAATTAATTCAAAACTACTGGCTGAGTTTATGAGAGCCGGACCGCAGGGAGGCAAATCTGCAGCAACTTCACAGAAAGGTCAATATCTGCTACAAAGAAACGATGATTCAAATGGGAATTATTGCTCCCAACGTTGGTGTAAATGGTTTAGCGTTTTATCCATTTTCAGATTGCAGTGCAAACATAAACAATTCAGGAAGTTCATATTTTACCTTTGCCGAATGCTCCTTCTTATCCCACCACTCATCGAATGCCCTGAAGGCCACCACCTCCACCATTTTGCGGTTGAGGTCCCTCTTCATGATGGCCTTCAGCTCCTTGACGATGACCAGCAGCACGCCGTCAACGGTGGCTTTATGAGGGTCCTCTTTTTTCGTCTCGTACCCCGGCGGAGGAACAGTGGGGTTGAACTGTGGTAAACTGGGATGGTGCCACTGTTGCCCGGGCACCCCGGTGCTGCACGCCGGAGCGGCGGCGTCCAGTGAAAACGGCGGGTAGAGCCCGCCGAACTGCCCCGAGGAGCCGCCGTCCATGAAGAGCGGATACGAATACGGCCCCCTCGTCTGAGTCATGCGGCTCAGCATCTGCTGCTGCATCTGGAAGGATATGTGCATCGTGTTCCACCGTTCCCACGGCACGCAGTTCATGAGGCCCATCATCTGGATCACATCCTGATGATAGTGGCCGATGGGCGCGATCATATGGGGAGGCACTCCATGGTGGCCGCGCAGGTGAGCGGGGTGCCCCAGCATGTTGGAGTGAGGGTCCAGGTGTTGAGGTGCGATAGCGAAGCCGGCTTGATGCTGCATGGCGTGGTAGCTGGCAGGGTGCATGGACATGGTGTGCATGGGGGACACTGCCGAATTTACCACGATGCCCTTGGCGCATTCCCCGCTGGTGATGGTCGCTCCCGGCATCTCGTCGTCTGAGATTTCCATGTCTTCTCCCGACGACTGATGAGCCTGGGCGAGAAGGGGACAAACGCGTCAGGAGCCGATATCTGTGCGGTTGTCAGCCTTTTTCTGTGTCTGCGCTCTCTGAGCAAACGAGACTGCAGTTTTCAAACAACAACATTAGATTGGTAATCCAGAGAACTTTTACTTCAGAAAGAGAGGCTTTAAATACACTATTAAATAGAGATGGAACGATTAATCTGATCAATTGTGATGAATCGATTATTAAAATAATCGTCCTCTAATTTAGTAATCGCTATCCGGAAACTCAAAAAAAACAAAAATAATCCACTTGCTGAAAAAAAACACCATATTCAGAGCAGTAATTAAGCCAAAACTGCAAAAAATATATTAATTTTTATGATGAAAACACCTATGTGTCAATTTATTTTACCAAAAGCTCCTCAAGTGGTGCAGTTTTAGCTTTACCCAGTTCACATTCACTAAATAATGCTATATTATTGCATTTAAACAATAAAATGTTTATTTTCTTCTTTAAAAATTTGTCTATCTTTCAAATTATTTCTAATATTGTTCAATAAAAAAATTGCAGATATCTGCCAATTTCTTGTTCATCCTTTTAATCGATTAATCATCAGAATAAATGGTAAAATCGATTCCTAAAATAATCGTTATTACTATTAAACTATCTTATATTAAAACCGGTTAGGACTAATGAAGCTGATGTAGTTGAAACATTTAAATCAGAACCGAACTAATGAATCTTTCAGAATGGCAGCTATAAATAATTCCAGCTCTAATCTGAGTTCAAAGTTTTGTATACCCATTAGCACATTCAAACACAGCTGACCTGTGGCTTTGGTCAGCACGGCTCCAAGCAGAGCTGACTGCCTCTTTATTAGAACACAGTGGAGAAACTACAGAAAACTGTAATAACGAGATACAAATGAAGGAAAATATACTGGCAGCTCTGGTGAAGACTCATAAAAATCCCTAATCTGTTCATTTATTGCAGTAGAATAATCTTACACTGAAAATTTAGAAAAATCCAATAGAAAAACTGTTTCAAGCCTTTTTAATTGGCCTGTTAAACTGGAACATTTTCAGGAACTTTGAAATTGTAATGCGCAGCTTCCTGTTTTCCTGGGGTGAAAATACGATGCGACACAGAGCTCCTGATAGCTAAAGGTAGCTAGACAGTCAGAATGATGCAAGAGGAAATCTCTGAAGCTAACTTTTAGAGAGCCGCAGCAAGAGGTGGTTTCCTGAGGTCAATAAGTCTTTAGAACAACCACTGGTTGTTTCAGAGCCATGCGCTCATCTGGTTATACGGAACTAAGTTTTGTTTTTCAGCACAAGCAAGTGTGGCGTGATAAAATAATAAATGTGGAAAAAAAAAAAGACTCTCTTGCCCAGTGTTCAGTATGGTGGAGGATCTGTGATGCTGCGGAGCAGGGAAACTTGTCAGAGTGCATTAACTCTTTGAAATGACTGAGAAACACAGATATTGCAGTCTCTACTAGAAAACTGACACCATTTGGTCTGTTAAAAGGCCAATGAGCCAAAGCATAAGGACAAATTAACAAAAAAAAAGATGAACCAGACAAAAATCAACATTCCCTGGGATCTTCTCAGTCCGTATAGAAAAGCTCTGGAGCTGAAGAGATGAGAGCAGGAGAGAGGACCTCGGACTCTGTGTGATCTAGACAGATTGTGCAAAGAAGGGTCAAAGATTCCTCTCTATAGGCTCCAACCTGGTGAAATGTTACAGTGACAAACAAAGCGCAGTCTCTTAGGACAAAAAGGGGGTTGCATGAAGTATTTAAAGTGTTGGTGGCAATAACTGCACTACTGGTGATTCTCTCACAATAAAATTTACCCAAGTTAAAGGTTGGACATGCTGTATGTTTCAGTGTCAGATTGAGCTACTGTATAAAAAAAAATACATTTTAAAGTATTTTACGCATTTGTGCAAAAACAATCCGTCACAGGCAAGCTGACTGAACCTGTCAGGGGAATGGCGTTGTTATCCAAATGACCTGTTTGCACTGTTTGCTTTGTGATAAGTTGAAATATGAGAGCAGAGACGTAATCCCGACTGTAAGTCTCTGCTACAACCAGGAAGTGTGAAGCTGAATGGGGCCAACAGCCAAAACTGTGTTTTCCTCCTTGTGAGCAAGTGCAGCGTGTGTTAGAAAGAGGAAACGAGACGCTTTGTTCTCTTAACTGCGACGCAGCTCGAGTTTCTCCCTTTTAAGAGATAGTACAGTTCAGAAATGTAGCCTCGCTGGTCAGAGTGTGAGCCAAGCTTAATAATTGTGAAGATGTTTTTAAGCTATTTTAGGAATCTAAACTTGCAATTCAGTTTATGTTGTTGCCTATTTCAAAGATGTCTGTCTTAACAGCAGTTGTTGAGAAACCAGAATTTCCGACACAAGGCAGAACAAAAACAGTGACACAAAGTCTTTACTACTACAATCTCACACTGAAACTAGACCTGACTTCCTGTGTCCCTGTTTAACTGTCATTCACACCTGCATACATCAACGCCAGCCTCGCACTGCTATCACCCAGTCAAGACTTAATAAGTGTGGCTTGTTGCTGCTGCCACCTGCGTGCCAGTTCTTGCAAAACTCTCGTGGTTTTTGTCACACACCCCGTGTCTGCGTCTTACCGTGTCCATGTTCTCAGAGGGACTGTGGCCTGGGAAAGCTCCGTCTTTCAGGTCGCTTTTTCCCATCTTTTCGTTGACGGGAGAGCCAATTCTTTTGATCAGTGAAGCGGTTCCGGGAATCGGCTCTTCGTCATCGGAGTCCGGTAGCGGGGTCGGGCTGATGTCCTCCAAGCCCGTGCTGGACGGCCGAGAGTTCTGCTGGCTGCCCGCGAAAGGTGGGATCGGGGACAGCTGGGAGGACGAGGAGGAAATGGGGCTACCTTCCATTCGCACCTCGTTGTCCGAGTCCCGCTCCTCCAGAAACGGCAGCAACTTTGTCCTTTTTTCCTTGAGGAGCATCTCAATACGCGAGTCCAGGCTGTTGCGTTCCGGATCCAGCGCCGGGGAGCCGGGCGAAGGGCAGCGCTCTGGCGTTTGAGGGGGAGGGGTGGTGGGTTGGGGAACCGGTTCTGGCGGCGGCTCTGGAATCGGAGGTGTTTCCGGCCTTTCCTTAATGGGCAAGACGTCCGTCGGGGCCGTCGGAGGCGGCTGCGGAGGTCGGAGGTACTCGCCCTCCCTTTGAGCCGGGTGATGGTACGGCGACTCTGACGGGGGGAACGCAGGTGGTAAAGCGGCTTGGTAGGGTGAGAATGCGGACTTAAAGTTGGGCGTAGCAGGAGGAGGCGCTGTGTAGTTAAAGGAAGGGGTTGAAGGTGGAGGTTCAGGTGGCGTCAGCTGGTGCTGCTTGAAGGAAGCTTGATCAGACGGCGTATTCCGATACATGTTGCTGCGGTACTGAGGCCTCTCCGGCCGGCGGTTGTACGCGTCCTGGAACTTGCTCTCGTGCCTGCGGGACTTGTAGCCTCCAGAGCTCTCGGGACGGCTCGACTGATACGCAGGCGTGGACTGCCGGCTAGAGTAACTGGAGTCCTGAGAGAAGGGCGTACCCGGCTGGCGAGGGGTGTGAGGGGTTCCCTGGGACTGGGGGGTGTCCTGCCTTATGCTGGAGTAACCCGTCTCCAGGCTCAGAGGAGTGTTGGAGCTGCTGGGTGGCAACACTCCTCCTATAGACATGCTGCTCTCTGACAACCTGCGGATGGGTTCACAGGCCTTAAAAAAAAAAAAAAAGACATTAAAATAAGTTACATAGGGAAAAACTTACAGCAATTTGAAAAAAAAAGTGATTATATGAACATAGCAACATTTCAGTGAAGAGAAGATCTAAAACTTTGTAGGTCTCTAGGCTCAGGAGCTCAGGAAATATCTTACTACAAGGTCAAAGTGCATTTTTTTTTACAGCTTTGAGAGTTCAGACCAGAGTCAAAAGCCAAGATAACATCTCTCTTCAGGCTTGGATTTTACAAAATAACAATACTGGTAAAATGAGCATCAAACAACACCAAATTGACCATATAGAAACAATCATCAGGACGACATTGTATAAAAACACTCCTTATAATTTGCTAAAAGTTTCTCTTTTGTTTACCAGTAATGCCTCTGCAAGACTCCGAGGGGAAACTTCCCTGTTTTCCTCTCCGCCAACAGGCAGCGTCCGCGGTGTGTAGCTGCCATTCATCAGGAGCTGAAAGTACCTGAGGCGATTCTCACCTGCAGGACAGTTAAAATGAGCCAGTCTGATGCAAGACTTAGAAAGCAGCAGGGCGACTAATAAAAAGTGATCAGAAATTTTTACTGGTAATACTTATGTCTGTAATAGTTGATCAATAAAACAGATTAGTAGCAAAATCAAAGAACGCATTATCAAAGTGTTAAATGCTTTCAAATAAATTAATAGTGATTGTTATGGCAATCTAAAAATATAAATAGTGTAAATACGAATCAATGCATACAATAATTGCATCTTAGCTTTGAAAAAATGCATGTTTAGTTTTTTGGAACAAACGAAAACAGTTCAAAGTGCACTTAAAAAAATTGCTGAATTAAGTCTGTACCAATACAAATATTAAGAAAAAATATGTTTACATGCACTATAGTAAAACGCATTTCAGATACTGATTTTGAAAGACATTTGGAACTTTGAGTACATTTATTAAGTGTAAAAAAAATATATTCTCATCTTTTAAAAAAATACATCACTTGAAATCAGCAGAGGTGCATGAGACTGACAGATTGGTATTGTTTGTTTTCAGGTCTAAAATTATGCTCAGTGGGAGTACGCAGCACCCCCAGCTCTGGGCTTATGGGACCGGGCTCATTTTCAATGAAATTCAATTACGCCCATGTAACCAGGCAAGGCACGTAAATGTAAACGCATGACTACTGTCATTGTGATCATTCAAAATAAACATGTAAAACTAATCTTTCAAATCCATGTTCATGCATCTTATAACTGATCCGGCTATGCATAAACTCAACCCTGCAGAAGCTTTGAATGAATGAATCACTGTTTACCTTTCGGGTCCAACTCCACGTGGATAATGTTTCCCATCACGGACGTGTTGTGCAGCGACTGAACAGCAACCTTGGCGGATTTCACACTCTCAAAAACAACTTTAGCTATTCCCAGGTGCTTTTTATTCTTCGGGTTGTACAGGATCTCGACCTCCTCGATATCTCCAAACTTTTTGCACATGTCCGTGAGAAATCCCTCCCTGATGTTGTCGTTCAGCCTGGCGAACGTCACCTCCTTTGGAGGGACGGGGCCAACGTAAAATTCATCAATCTGGGGGAGGAATGACAGGGGTTGAGGTGAGAAGGGCCGTCAAAGTTTAATGTTGCACTATGTGGGGTCATTTCTATCAGGCTAGATAATGATAAAAAAAGCTGCAATAAATTCCTTAAGGGACTTAGATCCATAAATCTAACAGTGTATCTACACATTGGTATACAATAATCAGGCATAACACTATGACCCTAGACAGGTGACACGAAAGACTAATTATCTCTTCATCATGACACCTGTTAAGCTTGTGGGCTATATTAGGAAGCAAGAGAACATTTTATCTTTGGGGTTGATGCGTTAGATCCAGGAAAAATGGGCAAGCAGAAGGACCGAAGTAAGTTTTACAACTGGATCAGAGCTTCTCCAAAACTGCAGCTCTTGTGGTGTTTCTGGCCAGCAGTTGTCCAAAGAAGTAAAAGCGATGCCCTGGTGAGCAGGGTCAGGTTCGCGGGGTCCAATCCAACTCAAACTGCTGAAGAATGAATGCTGATTCAGACAGAAAGTTGTCAGAAAACAAAGTACATCCCAGTTTCAGTCGGGGATACCCATGCTGATCATAATGCTATGCCTGACCGGTGCATACTTTAACTCCAAGACCCAAAGATGACAGAGAGGGGGGTGTGTCTGCAACTTCTGACAGCAACCGTTTTCCTCAAGCAGCAATGTGGCATCCGACTCCGATGGCAGATACCTTGAATTTAGGCACCGGTAGGTCCGTCTCTTTGTACTTTGTCCAGAGACGTCCGATCCTCGGGTCACGGACCAAGTCCACCGGTGGTATCCCTGGGTTCTGTTGGAGATAAGGATGGGACACGATCCTGTTAGCCAGGTTCACACAGTATTAACTTGTTGCAAAGTAGCCGTGCAAAAAAATCGGAATTGTTGCTTGGTGAAACAGGTGTTCGAGGATGTTGAATATGCCACGGCAAAACAGCCACATAGTAACGGCATCATGGAGGTCGGCTCCTCGGTTACTATTGTAGCCTTTTGGCCGCATCAACGGCGGCACTTACGGGCATGCTGAAAGTCTGCCCATCGTAGCGATAGAGTTTGTGGGATCCCTTCTTGAGCGCCGGGTCGATGATCAACTTGTAACTTCTCCAGTGGTGACTCCGCTTCTCCGCCGAGCCGCAGACGGGATGACTGTCCATGCCGTTCGCCAAACCTGAAACGGCAGCCAGCGACAGGGAGAGAGGAGAGCTAGCGTTATCGGGAGCCAGGGCTAAACAGTCTCCCGACCAAGCAGCCCTTCCAAACACTTTAAAACAGCCCAGCGCTACACATGCATGACTCCGGCAATGAGGGGAAATGAAAAATTGGATGTAGCGTATATCCCACTTACGGAAAAACAGGCATTAGTAAAGCTGGAGAAAGAGGGGAAAAAAGAACAAGCTTACTTGAACTCTGCTTTCTCCCATGGTCTTCGTTCAATCTGTTCCTCTCCGCTGGCTTGGACATGGTTCGTCCGATCGAGTGTTTTTTTTAAATACACAAAAAGATGAAATCGCCTTGCTTTCTCCGTTTACATTACATGATTTCGCTTGAAGAATACTGCCTCCTTTTCGGCGAGAGCCAGCACATATTGTGTGTGTGTGCCTCTGGTCTCTCTAGCTGCTGTCTCTCCCACAATACACCGCTAGGCTTGCCCACCCCCTGCGCGTATCGCACTTTCGCCACAAAGTTGCTTCCATTTCCATCGTAAACTCAGCTAAAAAAAATATAATGGACAAACACGAGGAACAATATCACAAATACACCTAAAACATATGGGAATCTGAGCTCTAGTGATAGTCTAGTGCGCTTAAATCACTGAATAATAGTGTTGAATCTGCTGATTACGTTGACTTAAACGGCAAACAAGCTAAACTCAGAGGGCAATATCTTCTTAACTGCTTCTGAAAGCTAATAAAGCTGATTCGGGTAGGAGCTGTATGCTACACAGACGTGTCGCTGCATATTTTAAAATAGAAAAATGAAACCCAAGTGCTTCCAGAGACTCCCGTTGGCTACTTATGTTGCATTTAAATCAAATTAATACGACTTAAAAGGGAAATTGGTTAGTTAGCAGCTGGTTTCTACAGTTTCTTTAACGTTTGTGACTATTGGAATGCAGCGGCTTGTTTCGTTTCTTTCTGCCAGTTGACACTTAACGGACGAACTAGAACAAACAACAATGCCTGACTTATTACAGTCATCAAACTATTCAAAATTCACTGGTATTTCCTGATCTTTTGCTTTCTTCTTTTTTTTTTTTTTTGTTTCAACGAAGAGCGTGTTGTCGAGCAAACTGGGTTTTGTTTGACATTGCCTGTTGTTTTGCAGTGCTCGGGCAATTGGCTGGTTAACAGCGGCAGCTCGGCGGGCCAATCAGAGCCCGGCAGCGGTGGAGCTGCCTGCTATTAGAGGCAACGGCTCAGGAGTCCTTCAACAGAGAGAGCAGGGAGAGGGGGCTGAGTACGCTCTCTCGGCAGCCATTTTCCTTAAAACAGGACTCAATGGCCTATATGGGTTTCCTTTGTTCCAAAAGGGATCTTTACACTTGGTTTCCTCATCTCTTTACGGACTATGATAAAACGTATGTTTGCTCCTTTTAAAGGATTGGGAAGATTGGAAGAGAATGTAGCTACTGGATGTAATACCCTGTGACATTTTCAACCTTTTTTTCTTTTGCTTGGAATCCATCTTTGTCTTAACTAGGTCATGGCACACCCATATAATATTTATATTTGTTAAGTGAAAAACCAAATGTGAATAAACTGTTTTAAGTGATTGGAGACGTTAAATTAGACATGAAAACAGTTAAAGTGATAAATGTTACTATTCCTTTTATGGCCTTGTAGGAAGTGAGTAACAATAAGTAAGTTTGCATTATTTTAATATAATTTATATATTGTTTAACATTTTTGATTGTTTTAACAATGTCAATTGTGAGGCATGCAGTAACTATTATTAAAACTATTTTTTTCAGTTTCATATGTTCACGTTGATTTCTGTACATGTTTAAGTGCAACTTGTCCAAAGCAGGCCATAAATGACAAATATCTTTTCACAAAAATGTATTGTGCTTCTAATTATTTGTTTTGTTTATTAATTGTCAACATTCTTCCTCTCAAAACAGCAACATGGCTCGTCTTGTACCCTGCCCTGAAACGGTGGAAACAACCAGAACCACGTTTAGGTTCGAGTCGTCCACTCGCCATTTCAGAGCCAAACACGTCCAAAGTGTAAACGCCGGTTTGACCTTGCCTCAAGGGTATATCTAAATATCTAAAAGAAGCATATTCAGGTAGTCCTTTTTACAAAAATATTTCTTGTAATATTTAAATCACAAACAATCCAAAACCTAATAGGAAACCGATGGAGGGAAAACTTTCTCATTGTGAAAATATTTACCTCAACACTTTGGTGAATGCAGTTAACAGGCCTAAACGCAGGGACAGGAGGGATGTTTTCAGCCCCATCTTCGGATCCTCTAATAATGGCTTTAATAGGGGGTGGGTATGCGTCTCCTGAAAAGGAAGGAATTTCATTAGCACGACAGTTAGACCTCTTTTCAAAAAGTCTTTTTTTTTTCCTCTCATCTCTGGCAAGCATACCCCATCTGACAGCCAGCGAAAATGCATCTTCAAGCATCATCTGTGTGGGCAATATGCAAAACCATCTCTTCTCCTCGAGACAGGATTGCAGTCGAGTATAACCTCGTCCATTTTCGACATTTCTAACTGAGCTACATCATTTAAACCTACATGGAAATGTTTTAATAAGGTAACGGATTTTTTTTTTTTTTTTTTAGCTATTTAACCTAATTTTTTTAATTGCTTATACGTGAACATATTAGCCACAGACTTTTAAAACTTGACAAAACGATTATAGGAAAAACTGCTGTAGCCCACATTTTTAATGATACAGCAAACTTACAGTTGATATTCAAAATATGTAATCCAAGTCTTAAACGAGCAAAAAGAAATCTTATGGGGAGGAAATCTTGTGTTTTTCTACTGACTCCTTACATCCAAATAAACCTTTTGGTGGTCAGGAGGCTGCTCTTGCTCAGTTCTCTGTCTCAAAATGGCTTCTTGACAGACAAAAGGAGCACTGTGCTGTGAAATGTTGCTGCGCCATAACTGGGTGAGGCTCTGGAAAGCGCCCTTATTTTTTTGTCGGAACACTTCCTTCTATGTTTTCGGCACTCAGAACCAAATATGACGACTGTACCGAATGGGGTTATCGTCCAAATGCTGTTTAAAAAAAAAAAAAAAAAAAAGAAGATGATAAATGGTGGACTCTCCATGAGAGGGGTGAAACTTTGATCATAAAAGCGTTTTCAGGCTGGCAGTTGCTAGGCTGACTTGTAATCCGAGAACTGGATGGTTGCCATGAGAGCTCGAGAGCTTTGCAACAACAACCCCCACACACTGCCATATAAGGTCAACGGGAATCCGCTGCGGCAAGCCCCTGTTTGTGTTGTATCTAGGTGAAGGGTGCTTCAAGGCAGAAACCGGCGGATCAGCGAGCGACCAGCACGGCTAGTTTAAAGCGCCGCAGACCAGATAGTGGAAACAAATAAGATCGGGTTCTTACAGTTAACTTCGGGGAAAGAGTTAAATTATAGGTGGGAGGGTCTGGATTCGCTTGCGCAACGGAGGGGGGTCTCCAGGTGCATTTCAAGGTTAATGTTGCCTTTTTCAATGCGATGGAGTTGCCTGCAAGATAAATAGCAGGGCACAAAAACCCAGCTGTGGTTCAGAGGCCTGTTAACTGCGCATTTATTTAATAGTTTTGTGTTCGGAGCAGTGAAAATGTCACTTTAGTGAATAGTTTTGTGTCGAAACCCACCAGTGAAGGTATTTATAGCCTTGTATTTGCAGAAAAAAAAGCAGGGAGAAAAAACTTCCCCGCTCGGCAGCGCCGCTCAGTTTATCGCTGACAGACTGGAATATTCCACACAGGGGATTGGCCTCTTTTCCGCAGGACAGCTGTCTCACTCTCTCCCTTTCTCTCTCTGCTCGGCGACAAATATTTCAAGAATTGTTCTCTGTTTATTGATAAAGGGCTGTGTGCGTGTGGACATTCTAGGACACATTTACAGACCACCTTTTTACGCATATGTGAAGCTTCGAGTTTCACTCTGTAAGTCATGCAAGCACGTTTTATTGTTTATTAGACAGGGTTTTTTTCCCCACAGCTTGAAATGGAGCCTTTTAGGGATAATGATTTACTCTCAAAGCTGCCAGGTTGTACTGAACATGTACTTAAAGCTTTATAGTTATATTGATCCAATGCTGTTACTCGTGACTTGTAATTTTCATATTGATGGTGTTGTATATAGGTTTATTTTTTGTAACTTTGTTTTTGTTATACTCTACAGTTTTTCTTGTAGTCTTATTAGTTGTATGTTTATGACGTTTAAATAAAGACTGTGCACTCATTTTGGAGTTTTGTGCTATTTTATGTTTTATAAAAGATTTTCAGGCCCATACTTGAAAGGACTGCATCATCCAAATATAATAAATTACACAACATGTGCAGGGAACATTATTTCAGATACAGGCTGACATTGTCGAATTAATAATGTACAAATCATCATTTATAAAATGCTTAAAATACGTTTTTCAAATAATACAAGTTTATAACCTACCATTCTAAAGGGATGGCTTCTTCTACTTGCTGTCTTCTAACATAAATCTTCAAATTTGACTTTACAGCCTGCCCCAGTTTCAGCTGAAATGCCTTCATGTTAAGTAAACTGGTCCATTAAAGAACATTTTGGTATGTTCTGATGATGAACGCTCACTCCCTGTGATTTACTCACTCTACCCGAGCAGACTGTATTATTCTGTAATCCTCATCAGTTAAACCGTTTCCAAAAATGTTTTTGAAAAATATACTTCACTTTTAGAGCACTGTTAAATACATTTACTATCTTGATTTTTTTTTTTTTTTTTTTGAGCAAGGAGTGATTGTTTATGCCTATTGTGCATCGATACCTCATTAATAGACCATGTCTGCCTCAGGATTTAGCTGTAGTCAGACACATTAACCCACGACTAAAAATCATGACACACTGATTATGTTGTTCGATTCGCCTCAAAGTACCTTCTCATTTTGGTGAGATGCTGAAACCTGTCCTGGAATGTTGTTTACAAAATATAACCCGTTTGTAGCTGCATAAAATCAAGACTTGGTGGATGACTCATGATTTTTCTCCTCAAGATTCAACCTAAACACGAGAATGGAGCACTTAGGTTTTAGGTTAGTATCATCGGAATTAAAAAAAAAAATCTTATTGACTATACAAACAGACTCCAGATTTAAAGTAATTGTTTAATTTGACCAACACTTCAGAGTTGAATCGGAGGGAGTTCTAGGTTGGTGACAAGGTAGCCTTACAACCTCAGAGACTTGTAGCTGTTCGCCAAAGATAAATCTTCAAAATACAAGTGGAAACATGGAAAACAGCCGCTCCACAATTGTGGAAAGATTTGATTGCTGTGATGCCAATAAGAATTTTCCATTGATTGTTGGAGGGTTTAAATCGTTTTCAGCAAGCCAATTTTTATTAAATATGAATGAATTCTTTTTTTTAATGACACTCCTTTTCCGTTGTTTTACCTGTCGAGCAATGGCGTCTCAATTATGAGAGGAAAACTTGTTGAATGGAAATAATTTAAAATGTAAATCTGAAACTCAGCTGAACTTAAAATATACAAACACTTATAAACACATAAAAAATAATAATAAAAATAAAAAAAAATTTGTGTCTTAGTTCTCTTAAACAAATCTCGCCTACTGGTGATATAAATATTCCACTCAAATTAGACTTCACAGTTTCTTCACCTGCCCCCACATGTACAAAAACAGTTTTCAAGAAGGTGGGAGGTTACGTTCACTGCCATCAAACATCCTCACACTCTTCTGAACCGCAGAAGAAGTAAGAAATGGTTTTATAGTGTTGTTCGTGCAAGCAAAAGCCCACTCACTGTACTAAAGCATTCATGTTTTTAGGTTAAGTGCTATCGTGCTATCTTCCCTCCTTACAAATCTACACTCAGTGGAGGCTGTCCCTCACTTTGAGCCCACACCCACAGGATGAAATAAGCACAAGAGGAAGTAGGAGTAGCCAGTTTTGGTAACTATACATGTGCAGTTCAGCTGCAGGCTGTCTGCAGCTCTCTGTGAGCATGCCCGATGATGGGGCAGGAGAGAAGTGTAGGGGGGGGACAGTTGGAAACGGCGTCATGCTGACAGGAAGAGGAAGTGGTGAGCTGTTTGAACTACCTGGTAAACCATGAGACCTGCCTGTTCCTGTCTATGTGATCTCAACTCGATCCAAATGTAGATTTACCTGTTTTCACAAAATCTCTCACTAAAATCTGGAGGGAGCACGTTCTGCCTCGTACTCATTTGACTGTTTCGAGGGAACCAAAAGATGACACAAAACGGTGCCGGACCCGGCAGCGGTACCACAAAAAAGGTAGAAGAACTTAAAATTGTGATTGTGGGAGATGGAGGCTGTGGGAAAACTTCTCTTCTGATGGTTTATGCCAAAGGTGATTTTCCAGAGGTAAGAGGCACTCCCATTGAGACTTTAATATACAGACGACACTTTATATGATAAATTTGACTGATTTAATGTAAAAGAAAAAAATAACTTCATGTGATCTGAAGTTGATATTAAACATTCAGTTATAAAAATAAATCGTTCTTTTTGTTTTCCTAAACAGAAATATGCTCCATCAGTGTTTGAAAAGTATGTCACAACTATCTCCTTGGGAGGAAAAGAGATAAAGCTCAACCTGTATGACACAGCCGGTAAGAGAAATGTCATTTCCTTATTACAATTCATCTTGTTTTTACTCTTGGCGCAACACATTTCACATCATACTGAAGGGTCAAGAAGGTTTAGAACATCTTGAACTCAGCGGTCACACACCTTGTCCACATGTTGATAATAAAATAGTGCGTACTGGCCCAGAGTCAGAAATGCTGTCAATTAATCGGGATGGCAACACATTTCAAAGTGTTTATTTTAGATAATAAACTTGTGGTCTGTAAAAGTTTATTGGTCACTGAATTGTTAGGTGAGCAACAAATGTTGAGGAAGTAGAAAAGGCTGATGTTTATGACAGAGAAACTGGCAAGTTAGTGATAACCAACTCTTCATTAAACACTAATATAAAATACAACCTATTTAGTTTTTACTAGAAAGTTTTATTTAGTTTTAGCTTAGTTTATAATATTTTATGTCAAGATGCGCATCAACTTTAGTGCTTTCTTTAAAAAAAGAAAAGCGCTACATATTAGTATTCTGTGTCAAAGATCAAAGATCTTTTGTACAGTTTGTTTTTTTGTGAACTGAATTAGCAAACCTCGTTTCCCATACTGACTGGTTGCATATGTTCATGGTAGTGTTGCATTAATTGTGGTTTCTTTTTTGTTTATAATTACCCAGGAATAAGAAGTACATGCTTATCATACAGCTTCCTGTAAGATTCATGGGAAGGTGCACAGTACTTAAATGTTTTCATTTTAGAAAGTCATGACAGTCTGTGCCAAAGCTTATCTTTTGGCAGGGCGCCCTGCATCTGTAGAGAGGGAAGCCTTATTCAGGATGTGGTTTTATGTCTTTACTCGCAGCTTTTTCAGATACATCGCACTGGTATAGTCATTCTTGAGAAAAATACTGTGTTGCTCAGTTCTGCTGTGCATTATCATGCATGGTTTCTTCTCTAAAGCTGTTATGTTACCCACACAGCTTGTGCTTTTGTTTCTTTAGGACAAGATGACTATGACAGACTGAGGCCACTGTCATACCAAGAAGCTAATCTGGTTTTAATCTGCTTCGATGTGACCAACCCTACCAGCTTTGAGAATGTTATGATCAAGGTACACACCTCCAACATGCTTTGTGTCAAGCTATACTCGCACACACACAACACAAAGAAATGGATAGTGATTATTTATGCCAAAGTGGAGTTTCAGGTTTTATCTGCTAATGATTAATAGCAAAAGCTATGTTGAAAAAGTGCTGCATTCTTTTTGATGATTAACTCAAGAACTATTGTCGTTTAAACCTCCATACAGATTATTAAGACAAGCAAAAACAAGCACAGTAATGCAATCAGATAACCCAGGCTTCCAGTTCTAAACAAAATGTTCAAATCTCATATTCATCTAGTGGTACCCGGAGGTGAGGCACTTCTGCAGGGGCACACCGGTGATCCTGATTGGCTGCAAAACTGACCTCAGGAAGGATAAAGAGTGTTCAAGGAAATTGAAGGCCATGAATCTGAATCCCATTACGTACGTTCAGGTAAGAAAAGTGCATCAGCATTTACTCAACTACAAAGCAGAACCTTTTCAGCAAGGTTGCAAGAGGCACAGAGCAATGTGAAAGAGGAAGCGGCCTAACCAAACATTTAAACCACATTATCTCTATCATGTCCCGATTGCTTATTTTTATTTGCATGCTGTCATACTGTCAGCCACACAATGTAATTCTTGGTTTTTGGGCCTAGGGCGAGGAGACTCGGCTGGAGATGAACGCGGAGCTTTATCTTGAGTGTTCAGCCAAACATCAGGAGAACGTGGAGGACATTTTCAGAGAGGCGACAAAAAGAGCTCTGGCCTTCAACCGAAAACAGAGGAACAACAAGAGGAAGAAAAAATGTCTTATTCTGTGAAGATACAAACTTTCAGGATCCCACGCTCTTGCAGGCAATTGTTAGAGGATCCTTTGCTATTTTCAACGCATTTGGACACCTGAGATGCCAAATATAATTTGCGTCCTACACAGATATGAAAGTAAAAAAAAAAAAAAAAAAAAACCTGATAGGATGCGTCTTATGTGAACCCTGGAAGGCCGGTTAGTAATCTTCAACAGCGCAACAAAAATTGCGATTGCTGCAACAGGAAGGGCAGTTTTGCAAGTTGTAATGACATTTTCTAATGTAGCATACAAGGCACTTCTTGTATGCGTTTTATACTTTTTGTGTTTATGTACAAGTATTTTTTTTTCCTGAAAGTATTTTGCACCACAACTGCAGAAAGTTGTCTTTACCTATTTATTAATGGATATTATCAGTTCTTGAGCTGACATTTGTAGGCAACATAATCCTACATAGAATAGTTGTTGGTTTTCAATATGTAATGGTACTGTAACTTTAAAGTAGCACTGGTTGGCTACCAACATGGCAAAATTAGGACGGTTAGTAATTCTTAACTTTACCAACAGCGCCCGCTTGAGGCAGAAAATAAACTAGCACATTAAATGTCCAGTGTTATCAATATTCTAAAATTAAAATAAACGCAAATATTGTCTGGATCTTCACATAAACAGTTGCATATTTGTGTTTAATGTAGCATGGATTTTGTTCACAACAACATACACAGGTTAAAGAAACTGGCACATGTCCTCTGTTACTGACCACACTTCAGACACATGAAATGAACAGCCACATTGTGAAATAAGATTTGTGCATTATGGCATAAAATGTAACAATCTGATTCTTAAGGAGCTTCAGTTTTCCACCTCAATAAAAAGGAGTTCTAAGTGCTCTCTGAAGGAACTAAAATTTGTTGAAATAATAATAATAAAAAAAATAATAAATAAAAAAAATAACTGTGGCATTTTCAAAATGGCATGGAATATTTCTTTTTTGGGAGTAGAATAAGGCAACAAACACCCAAATTTTGAAATAACAGATTAAAAAGACTGAAAAAAACCCCCAAAACATTACAGTGAATGATTTAATCAAAAATAAAAATTAATGTGCACCATTACAGAATAGTGGTACGCTTTTGTAATTTAAAACAGAAAAAACACAACAGTACTCTTGGATTAGTAAATCTGAATAGTGGCGCAAACAGCAGCATTTGATCACTTGTACAACATTATGTAAGAAAATAACAGAAGAAACCAGAACGGTCAGGACCTGAAGAGTGCATTTTGAACTTTTAAGTTTCTTTGGGAACATTAAGACCATCAGCCAAATTTCGGCTAGACGTTTTCTTAACAAAACGTTAAGATGTAAAATGTACAGCGTCTATGTCTGCAAGTATTATTTTGGGAAATCACAAGCTACATTTATGTCTGCTTCCTTGCTGTTTCACTAAAGTTGTTTTTTAACAAATGTCAAATTCCCTTTTTAATGGAAGTTTTCTGACTAAAACAACAAATAAAGCTCCCTCTGACTGTAAATAGAGCAAAGTACACCATTGAGGACACCCTCCCTTTAACTAATGCTTTTAGAGTCACGGGCTTGAAATGTGTGCTGGTTTGCTCTGAAGTAACATGACAGTGGCTTTAAAATGTCTCATGGAAAAAAAAAAAAGTTCATTGACTGAGGTGCCAAAGAGAATATAAGCCAGCGCCAGTTTGACCATTACTACTTCACAGAAGTATGCGCATGGCAGATGTTCAAGTGTTGAAAGGCAAACTTTGTTCTGTTCTGCTACCTGTCCTTGCATAATGATTTGAGCGAAGGCCCTCCGACACTCATGCACAAATCCATAGAAACACATTCTGTCCACAATATATACACAGAATAAAGCAAGAAACTGCTCCTCCTGTTTGGTGATCATCCACACTGTTTCACAGCAACATCAAGTTACTGTAAAGTAAGAACCTGTCAGCGGGATACTTTGGCTGGAAGCTGCTGCTGCTGCCATCGAAGGCTGAGAGAAGCCTCAGCTCCGTCCAGTCTCAGCCTGGTCAGTGTGGGGTCAGTCTGGTAAACGATTGTGCATGTTTGACCTGTGATTGCTGGCCCTTTCAAGGATCAGAGAGGTTATTCACAGTCACTTTTTTAGATGTCCTTCTCCTTCTTTTGAACTTTTTGGTGGACGACTTTTAATGTTGTAAGAAAGTTTCCCAGGAAGAGGACGAGAAACGTTAGAGCCAGCATGAATATCTGAAAGCAAGGAAAGAAAACTTATTTCAATATATATACATATATAAAGAGTACAAATAAACAGAAACCAAAGCTGTACTAGAAATTATTTTTAACACTTTAAATGTGAAATTGTTACAATAAACTAAATATATGACGTTTTTTAGTTTATTGTAACATACACAAACTATGTTGATCTTGAAGCAGCATTTCCCTAGAAAAATGTTGTGCATTATTTCATGAAACAAAAAAAGACAAGATTGTGTCACCACTTGTCCAGGTTGAGATGAAAACCCAACTTTCCCTTTAGTCATACACACAAAATTTGTTTTCTCTTAAAACTTAAGACTTTGTGCATTACCCAACATTGAGCTGACTATTATTAAAATTCAAAAAATATAAAACCCTAGTCACTCACACTGAAATTGCAGACATACACAAAATATCACCTTGTATCATGGTTTAGCTTCTTTTTCAGAAAATTATTTGTATCATTTAAGATTTTCTTTGTACACTGAACATGGTAAACAAAAACATGGCCTTGTAAACATGCCAATATGGTGACTTTACAAATTACAATTTTTAAAATGTATTTTTTTAGAAGTGTAAACAATAGGTAAGTTTCTAAACGATCAGCATCAGACTCCCTTATTAAACTCAACTCCTGACCCTCTTTGCACATCCATATTTTCCACCCAACTAACTTGGCTAGTCATCAAGGCCGCAGCTGAAACCTGCATGGTCAATGTTTTTAAAGTCTCAATGTTTTTAAGACTCTCAGAGTGCATGGCTTATGAGCTGCATTAGCGATCATGCATAATATTTTGCTGAGCTAATAAAATCTTTGTTATCCCGTAGCAATCAAAGCGTTTTTCACAGTGTGTTGGAAATATAAGTTTGTTGGAAATATAAGTTTGATTATACAAATTTTAGTAGCGGTTAATCTTAGTGCATGTGAAGTAATAGAATATGAATACTTTTAGTAGATTTTAACTTAGGTAGGTTTAGGTTAATGATGTAACCTGATTCAGACAAGAATTCTGGAAGGGTTTTGCAGGAGAGCCTGTCTTTGTTATCAGAGAGGAACAGGTCATAAAATTAACTCTTCCACACACACAGTTTTCCCAAGTGAGCAGGCAGTAGAGGAGACAAGATTCAGGGCTTGAAAGATCAAGTTCTGGCTGTTCACATAATACATCAAATTCTGGCATTTGAGATAGCATAGAACTCCTGGCTAAAGATGAGAACATGTAATACTTCTAATGATTATAATCCAATTTGTAGGATATTTTTCTTAGTTATTAACAGCATGTTTTGATTTAAAATAGCTTATATTAATAGCCCTAGTAGTGTCTAACTCAGGCTAAACTGTAACATCAGTTAGCCAAACGTATAGTGGAAAATGTCTGGAATGAATGTGTTTTTAGTGAAAATGTTCAGGTATAGTTTATGAGTGTGTTAATTCTTAAGATCTGCGCTTTGATCTAAAAGGAGGGAGAAGGTACCAGGCTGCGGGTTTTACTTTTAAAATATGGTAAAGGTTCGTGTTGGAGGACTTGTTCAGCGAGGTAATAAAACATTAAGATAACTTTTCAGTGAACTCTGGTTAAAACAAGAATCTTTTGTTCAACTGGAGAAGTGGGAGGAAGTCCAGCTCTCTAATTGGCATGAGAAGATACTTTCTGAATATAACCTTTGGTCTTTTCTTGTCTAAAGAGAGGACCGCCTTAGTTCTGAAATTAAACAGGCCGCACAAGGTAATAAAGTTATTTTGGACAGCCTAACTTAGTAATCCGAAACTTCTTGTAACCATAGAAGGAGAGATCACGCTTTGATTACATAAAATACAAGGAAACACCTTTTAGCAAGGAAACACCTTTTAGTAAAAACGTTAGACTCACGAGGAACGAATCAGATTGCACGGTTGCAGCCGCACGGCGATCTCCAAAGACGCGTCTTTGCCCTTTTTATTTTTTGTCCACCTCTCCGCTCCTCCACGTAATTGATGATTGTTTGTGGTGGTTCTGAGTTTCTGATGCTTCCCTAATTGTTTTTAGTGTGGGTTGATGCATTTGTTTGTCTGAATAAACTCTGGATATGTCTGATGTTGAATAGTAATCGGTTGTCTGTGGTTTTTGCTGTCACGCACGACCCGAGGACACGAGAGAACAGCAAAAGGAGGTGTTTTACCACAATTTGTTCTCAACAAGTGACATTACAGTGAAGAAGAAACAGTATTGCTTCAGTTCCCTCATGTGTCTTGCTTTCTGTGCTGCTGATGGCAGCATGTGTTGGGAAAAGTAGCTGGACGCTAGTGAATAAATCTCATGATGTTCAAAGCAAAGCCAGAAATCTTTGAAGCAGGACAAAAACTTTTAAAAGTTTCACCAAACCTGATTTTTTTAAAGCCCCAGAACATACGAGTCCCAGATCAGGATGTTTGACATAAAAAATCTTTTTAAATGTAGCTTTTTTTTTTTTTTTTGAATTATTTCTTCAAACCAAGATGTGTTTTGACTGAACAACTGCATCCATCAACCCGATTCTTACCTGCCACTCCTTACAGTCATCATGTCTTGCCAAGCGAAACAGGGTCACAGAGTTGTACAGCTGCCAAAACTGCAAACAAATTAAGCATCGCCATCAGAACTTTTGCAATTTTTACAGATGCTAAACGTGACGTGCCATAACTCAGATTTTTATTTTAACGCATAAATACAAGCAGAAAGGCAAGACTTGTTCGACTTACGTGGCCAAAGAATAGAAAAGGCAAAAGGAAAGTGAGCCCTCGCCACATCCACGACTGAAATCCCTCTGCGAAAGAAACCCAACTATAACCTTATCATGCCACTGAATAATTAAGATATTATTAAACTACTACTTTATATTTTCTGCACAACAATCTGACATTGGAGATAGCTTGAAGATGCCTCACTCGAGTTTCCCCGACATCTGCATCCCAGCAGAGTGAGAGCTACAGCTGTCTCCGTTCTTCACCTTTACCCCAATTTTCTAGACATGCCGCTGCAGATGACTCAAGGGTTCAAACGATTGAAATGACTAGCACCAAAAATAGTGTACAACTCACCCACTGTGAGGTCAAGCTGATTTCTCTCTCCCAAAGCGCGCAGTCTGTATAAGCAGCCGCTCTGGTAGTAATACTGGAGGAACTGAACAAAGCCTAGAATTGTAGAAATTATAGTAATATAATTACTGGATTATAGAAACATGATAAGGATAAACTGATTTCACAGAAAAATAGAGAGAGAGAAAATACTACAACACACCAATTATATCTGCTTAGAAAAAAAAAATCCAACCATTTAAGGTTTTGTACCCTGAAATTATGAGCAGGGATTATTTAAATTAAATGTTTTTCAATCTGAACCATCGCCTTAGACTGGTGAAAGTTACGACATACTGAGTATCAATAAGCAATGATTTTAATCACTAGTGTGCAACACATTATATTCTCCAAGTTTGGATATGAACTATTCAAAACGGCCACAATTTTATTAATTTAAAGCTTATTGAACCAATTGATCAATATGTACATTGGAATTTAGGGCAAACTTGCTTGCTTGAAGCAAATATTTGTCAACGGTTTAAATGCCCAGCAGGTGATTTTTTTTTAAATTTTTTTATCTTGGATATTGACTTTCGCTTGTTGAATTTTCAGATGAAACCGCCCTGAAAGACAAACTCACTGTTACTGGCTTTGATAAAACTGTGAGAAACTGGGAGGAGAAATGCTGACTAAGCAAAGTTTCATCAGTAATGTACTGATCACACTCATACTAGTAGGTTTTTTTATTTTGTTCCAAACATTTAGCTGGATTTTGTGTGTGAAAGTAAATGCTGTTAGGTATTTATAGATCAAAAATAGTCTAAGTTCCTAGTTTTAATGTATTTAAATAACAGACCAAAATCTATTTCTCCATATGATTTGAGAATAGTGATCAGCACTGATTAGGAACAATTGGCATATTCAGATCTCTGGTCAAGAAAGCGATCTCTGATTCAAAGTCCTCTGTAGATAAGAAAAAGAAGAAGATATTTATATGTGTTTAACTGATCAAATCACAAAATATAATAAGTTGAAGTTCCAATCTGAATATTTTTCAACTTCGCTGTATTTTGTTTCACTTTCTGGACAGAGAAAATTTAGGAGGACCATCTGTTAAGAATGGAAATGTTTAGTCGTAGCCCTTCATTCAGGAAACCAGGATTGTTTTCTACAGCTGATTTATAATCCTCCACTGTGCAGGCAGTGTGCTAAACGCTGTAAAGTGAGCTGAAAGCTCACGCCGGTACCATCAATCCTGAGCACAGTGTGGTTACCTGCAAATATGCTGTCACTCAAACATAAACAAACAAACATACAAGCCATAATTATTGGTTCAAGGTGTCTTTGTTTCGCCCTCTGAATGGGACTATTTTTAATCAACATGGTTTTTAAAGTTCAAACTGTAATACTGCATTTCAGAAAAGAAGGAAATACAGAAAACATCAAGATTATTGGTCAGATTTGCAAAGAAGTTGCGACGATTGGTGAAAATACATAAAATTTGAGAATGATGAGTGAATTTGCATTAATAGTTGCGATCGCATCTGTCTGGAGGGACTCACTAAACCTAATAGTGAGTGGACGCTGAAATCTTTTTTCACTGTATGCTTTGCTTTCAAATATACAAACATGTAAAATAAAAAAATAGAACATTAGATGAGAGAGAAAACCTTTTTGGAAAAAGCTAAAATCTGGGTAAGCAAACCACAAGACTTACTCTGATAAATGGAGAACGCAAGGAACTGGTTTCGAAACATCTGATACATCTGTCCCTCAGGCCTGTGAAAACATACATTGATAAACAGAAACATGTTTTAGCATTTTATGAATTTCACCTTCTTGGTGTGTTACTGAATAACATGCTAAACAGGTATCTCACCAGGTAAGCATAACACCTGACAGGAAAGTGGACACATAATGGTGAGACACCCACCAGCCTTTGATCCTGAAACAGAAAAAAAGGCATGGAGAGCAAAAACAGCTCCATTATTTTCAAAACCTAAAACGTAGAAATCTTTATGAGATCATCGTCGAAACACACCTGGAACCATTTGTGATGAGGATGCTTTCCCTTATGGTCAAAGTGCAATAGTACCAGACCAGCAAAAAGTTGAAGATTTCGTCTGTGACTCTGAAAATCGAAAAATTAAGAAGAAAAAATTATTTAAGAAAACATTATAAGACTACTCCTTTAAAAAGAAGCATTACCTTACCGGTAGTTAAGAAAAAAGAGACATGTTATGGCTCCAAACATCAGGATTATTGTCATATAAAGCTTGAACTTCTCGTACTCGTCTTTGTAGGCAAATCTAGACAAATGAAACATGGGTGAGATTGGCAAGTAGACAACATCTTCTTTTCTGTCTTGGAGTCATCTCGTTTTGCATTTTCCATACTTTGCCTGATTACTAAGGAGCGTCACGTTCACATTGCCCAGGACCAAACTCAGGTACAGCCTGAAATAAAAAACACAAAACAGGTCAGTACAGTTTCCTGGATTAAAGACAGTTCTCATATTACCGAATAAGGAAAAGAACAAATACATGGAAAAAATAAACAGCACACACCCATTCTTCTTTGGCAAATAGGCTTCCATATCAAAGAAAACATTTTCTTTTTCTTTGATTTGTGATTTGATGTCTGTTATTAGTTTCAACTGATTTCCATCGCATTTCTGCGCAGACCTGTGAAGACCAGAGTAAATGCTGATGAGCAAGAAAATTTCAGTGCCAGAAAAATATGTTTTTCTAAGGCAGTAACCCAGTAACATCCATCTACACCTGTGACTGGAATCAGAATGTGCCTTGCAAAACTATCCATATCTCTTCATCTTTGTCATGTTTTGTGGCAGCCTGCATTAGATTGTCTTGTATTTAGACAGAAGCTTTTGGTTGAAACATTAAACAATGTGGAAAAGTTAAAGGAGTATGGAGACTTTTGCGAGGCAATACAGACAGACACTTCAGTCCAAGCACATCATTAACTGAGTCTTACTGTTTTGAAACCAAACAAAAAAAATGTTTCTTTCCCCTAAATGCTGGCAGTACTCACTTTTTTAAGCTAAGCCTCAGGTCTTTCAGACTTTTTCTCTGTTTGTTGATGGAGCTGCTGCATGTCGCCTGAAGATTGGTGAGCTCCTCCAGTTTGTGTCTGTATATTTTATGAGTTTCCTGGAGATACAATAAGCAGAAACATAAGTTACATTAAGACACTTCTACAGATGTCAAAGCGCTAACATTATATGAAAAAAAAATAATAAAAAAAATGTCAGCAGGGAATGCTTCACACTGTGAAATTTAATTTGAGCTCTGTCTGAACAAAATCCGCCCATGACTCCTTATTAACATTTAATGCATTTATCCCTGCAGACAACATAAGCTGTTGCAGAAGCGACTGCTGCCACTAACAGATTTTAGAAATGCTTTTGACAACTTAACCTAAACAAACTTGATTGTTCAGACTCTAAGAGCATGGTTTTGTCTTGGTTCCTTATTGGTTTGCTCTTTAGGTTTTTGTATTTTAATCAAGTACACCAAATGAAACCACATACAGATTTCTGCTGTGCAATAAAATATCCCGAGGTGTGTGATCGCACTGCCTGTGCTTTATATCACATGAGAGTTTTCTCACATTAAAGCCGTTGATGTGCACATGACCAATTTAAGGACCACATCTTACCTCAGGTCAGTCAGGAGTTTACATTCAACAGTTGAGTACTTGAGGTTACGTTGTGGAGGAAGTGGTATAATAATTACAAGCACAGATGTGACTTATTGTAATATGTTGAATTCCTGCCTCTACAACAATTCAAATTCAAAAATATTTTATTTAGCCAAAGGGAAATTAAATGAAACACTCATTTAGTTTAGCGTCTAATTATTAAACACTAATAATAACACTAAGTAGGGCAGAAGTTGTAATACTTTTATTATTATTACATTTCTAAAAACCTTTTTACAACAAACTTTACAATAAAACTGTTGCCTTGTATTAGTCAACGCAAAAAAAAAAAAATGTTCATACATGTAGATGCTCTTCACCATTTGTTAAATAGACATGGTTAAACTTAGACTGACCAGTTTGGCACTTTGCTAGCATTTCTACTTTGATATGAAAAAACACAATCTCCTTTAAAAATTCGGTTGATTGTCATTTCCTGAATACATTCAACACATTGCTTTGCCATTTCTTATGGATGCTGGATCTATGACCACCTGACAAGCAGATCACAGTTTATTAGACGGAAGGTCTTTGTGTCTAATCAGATGGTCAGCAACACAGGAGCACCGCAGGGGACCGTACTGTACTGTACCTCCTTTTCGCCATCTACACTTCAGATTTACAGCCGAAGAACGACTTATGTCCTCTACAGAAATACTCAGATGATTCTGCAGTCGTCAGCTGTGTCAGAGAAGGACAAGAATCTGAGTGTAAAAAGCTGGTGGACCGCTTTGTGGCATGGTATGGGAACAATCATCTTATCTCGAACATGAACAAAACAAAGGAGATGATTGTAGATTTCAGGAGAAACACTGTTAGATCAAACCATACTTCCATCAAGGAAGAAGAAGTGGAGGTGGTTGACAAATATAATTATCTTGGTGTTCACCTGGGCAACAGACTGGAGGGGAGACGCAACAGGGAAGCCGTCTATAAGAAGGGTCAGAGTAGATTGTTCTTGTTGAGGAAGCTAAGAGTCTGTTGTTGAGAGCATCATCTGTTCTGCCACCATCCGTTGGGGCAATAGCATCAGAACCAGGGACCTAAAAATGCTCAACAATCTGATAAGGAAGGTTGGTTCTGTGGAACCTCTTCAGATGGTAAAACAAGTAAATATTTTACATAAAAATCAAGAACATTAAGGACAACCCTGAACATCCTCTGAGACTGTCTTAGAAAAACAAAATGTCTTCAGTCAGAGGCTTCTTCAAATTCACTGTGATACAGACTGCTACAGGTGATCTTTCCCCATCTACAATAAATCTTAAATTAATAAGAGATACAACATTTAATTTCCCTTTGGGATCAATAAAGCATTGGAAAGCACACAGGTTTCCAATTCAACAAGTTTGACATATGGTAAGGTAATAATGATGGGACCATTTTAGCAAAGAGGATTCATTTATTTAAAATAGTGTATAATATTATTGTATTACGGAATAAGGAGGCACTACCTGAAGAAGAAGCAGGATTTAAAGAAATAGATAAGTTATGTCTCTTTCCTTCACATCTGTGATACTGCCAGTATCTGTGACTTTGAATTGTTTAGATTTTTTTTTAATGCGTTCTCTACTGATCACGCACCTGAACAAGTTTATTCAAGACTACAATAGACTCTGAAAGAAGAATACTTAGCAGTAGCATTCATCATGGAAATCCCTGAACAGCTGACCATCACCACCACTATTTCCTTCCCTGAAGAGCAGCTCTAGATTTCCATGGCACTGCAGATACAAGTCTAAAGTTAACTTGATTATGATGCCTCGCCGCACTGGCATCGTCTGCTCGTGAGCCGCTTCAAGTTAGCCAACTGTAGCAAAGGTGAGCTAGCCTAACAACTAATGACAGAGGGTGGGAGTAAGTGGCTATTAAGAGTTTACCAAAGCAAAAACCTGAGCAAAAAAAAAAAAACACCTTGCACGACCTTTACGTAACTTTGGTAGCAATTGTGTAACCAACAGCAGCATAGCATGTCAGACTGAAGGCTTTAGCTGGACTTTAGCTCTTCTTTAGCGGCAGGGAAAAATGTCAAGTAAGCTGCAGCTAATGCTAGCTGCTACAACACAAGGATGTTGCACTGCAGTCAGAGAAAATAAAGTCATGGTTAAATAAGTTCACAGCTTAGTTGGAGCGACATAGAGCAGGAGCGAAGACTAAACACAGCGTTTAAGTCTGAGCCGAGAATGAATGGCGAAAAGCAAAGAACCAAAGTGCCAAAGCCCCGCTACAGTGTCTGACAGTGACACCCTCTATGCATGAAAAACACTCGATTAAGCGATTCTGGTTACCTGTAATTGTTGGTATTCCTTTTCTATTTCCTCCCATTCTGCCTCAATAGTGGGTTTGGACATCGTGGCAGAACGAAACGTGACGGGAAAGACACTTCCACCAGGTTCCACTGCGACTGGCTCGTCCTCACTGCTCCCAAAGACTGCTTCTCCGTGTTTTAATTGTGCAGCAGAGCGCATGCGCACACCCAACGATTAAGCAGTGTAGCTGAACCGCAGCTGAACCCGCTAAAAGTCAACAAACACTTCAGTAATTTTTATTAAAGTTAAGATATTGGAAAATAACTGGCAAGTTTAATTACAAATCATTTTAATTTGGGGTTTTAATAAATTCGTTTTCCACCAATCACAGTGCACTTTACTGTTGCTATGATACACCAAACAGTTTTTTGTTCTGCGGAAGAAGTTAATATAGCTTGTGTTTTCTTGATTTTTCCAAGCGGGTTGAGTGCATGTAAGTCATCCGCTTGGATAAACTGCCAAGGTACGAAATACTTTTATCTAACTTAAAATTTCTGGCCGGTGTTTTACAGTAATTTATGTTTTAAGTACATGTGTCCCAAAATGTCGCATTAACTGTCCAGATTTCTTTGTGATTCTGTACATAAGAAAAAATATAGCTCCAAAAATATTTAGTTATAATCAAATTTGACTTGAATTTTCTCTGATTATGTTGTTTTTGATAGAACGATAAGGCCCAATTTGCTTGAGAACGTTATTCAGTAATGAAAACAAGGGTAGTAGTATGAAGGTCTGGTAATTTTGCAAATTTTTGCTGCATGATCATTAGAATGTACTGCAATGACATAATAGTCAACAATTAAATTAACTAATATATTTCTTTAAACAAAATCTCAAGAGAATTGCAAAAGACAAATAATGTAGCATAAAATCCAAGTTCTGACATTGATTTTGATGTACAGACTTTAAAGGGATAGTTCAGATATTTTTAAGTGGTGTTCTGTGAAGTTATTATCAGTAAAAGTTCCCCCACTTTGATATAAAAAATTTCATACTCCAGCAAGTTTGTAGAACACCAAATAAATCCTCAGAGCTGTGAAGGTTAACTGCTAGTCATATGGGCCTTGGTTTTAGTTGATTTTTGCACATATAAATTTATTTTTTCACAAGAATGTTGTTAAGTCTGTGGTTGTTTTCTCATCTGTACATCTTCCGTCTCACTGCATTAAAGTTACATTGGTTGAAGTTGCCGACTGTATTAATGGCTTCCTCAGCTGTGATTCTTCTCTCTATTCTACATAGTGGACTGTACTTATGGATCTTGCTACCAGCTGTCATTTTTTTAAGTAGATGGGTTTATTTTTTTACTGTAGAAATTACATCAGTTGACTGATTTGGTGGGTCATATGGGCCTCTGTTTTAGCAGATTTTTGCACATATAAATTTACTTTTTCACAAGAGTGTTGTTAAATGCTGAGGTGGATTGGTATTCTTTGGAGTTGTAACATAGATGTTGCTTGACTGAGACATCTGCAGCAGACCTAATAACATTATTTTGTGAAAGTCTGTATTGTTATTGCTAATTTAGCACTGTGTAGCAGTTAACTAGCTGTAAAGATTTCAGTACTCTGAAGATTTCAATATATTTCTATTCAAAAGAACTTCACAAAAACTCTGAATTATCCCTTTCAGTGAGCCACAAGTGTAAGAAAAACCCCTGGCATCCCTCACTTTGAAGCTGTTCTGTGCAGAGCATTAACTTCAGATTTGCTGAAGATGATGATCACTTTAAAAAGCAAAAACACTTAGTCTGTAAATCAACGGGCAGTGAATGAACATACTGTCTTAAATGTTTAAAATATTTTATTTTTTTCTCACAGGATTTCCACCACATCCTTCCAGTCATGCCAATTTATAAACCATTTAGGAAAACTCTCCCACCTTCAGTGCAGAAGGATATAGATTCCCAGAAATGTGGACTGCGGCACACAGTTTACTCTGTCTGTGGAAATGAATACACTGGAGAGTGGCTGGAGAACAAGAAGCATGGTTAGATAACACTTTTCATTTACCACAACAAAACTTACCAATATTAAGTTAGCCAATATTAAACCAAATACTCTGCAAGATGAAATTTTAGATGACTGACGTTTTGAAAACTTTGTCAAGGCAACGGAATTCAGGTTTGGAAGAAAGCTGGTGCCATTTATCATGGGGAGTGGAAATACGGCAAACGGGATGGTTATGGCACCTACAGTGTACAAATCCCGGAAACAAAGGAGTACAGAAGGAAGTATTGTGGTCAATGGAAAAATGGAAAGAAGCATGTATGCTTTATTTATTATCTTTATATTGGACTGTGAAACACACATACCCAGACAGTGATGTATATTTTTTTTATATCTTTTTAGGGATATGGGTCATACTTCTTTGACAGCTCGGCAGTGTATGAGGGGGAGTGGGCTGATGACCAACACAACGGCTGGGGAAGGATGTACTACGAAAATGGAGACATTTATGAAGGAGAGTGGCTGAACCATAAGAATCACGGCCGAGGAATCATTAGATTTTGTAGGAGAATATTTCTTCCCATAATTGCAAATGAAAAATGTTTGTGCTCCAATATGTCTAATTGGGATTTTTACCAATTTCTCCTATAGCCAATGGAAACTGGTATGAGGGCTCGTGGCGAGATGGGAAGAGGAACGGTGATGGAAAGTTCTATTACTCTGACAAAGGCCTGCTTTATGAAGGCTTTTGGGTGGATGGGATAGCAAAATGCGGGACACTTGTAGATGTTGGAAGGGAATCAGCACCATCACCACCGCAGTTTCCGTTTCCAGAGGTATGTGACTATTTACAGTTATGACTGTATTGAAACCCGTTCACTTCCACACTCATTTTATCAGGCAAACAGAACACATGCTGCCTCCCTGTACCTTTAAGTCCTAGAATTAAATTACCCAGAACCCTTAATCAGTTATTGAAGTAGGAGCTCAAATTGGGCCTAAAACCTGGTTCCACAGCCCCAATTTTATTTCTTTTTTTTTTTTTTTTTTTTACAGCAGTCACACTATGAAGTGAAACCCAAATCTCTTCAAACTCTGAGATGTATAAGATTAACACATCTTTAGGAAAATAAGCCGAAGCAATAAGCCTCAAATATGCCGCATATGCAACAGTGGTGTGGCTTGTTTCTTTAAAACTTTAAACCTGTCAAAATTATTTTGGCATTGTGATTATTTTTATTTGTAAGCTGGAAAATGAGCACTGTGAAACACTAAAACATTATACTGATCAAAGTGAACCAATCAGAAAAGCTTCACACCTTCCCTCTTCAAAATCTCGAGGGTCATATTAAAATCCTACACCAAGGCAGCTTTCTGGGGTAAGATTTGACCTAGGTAATCTGTTTTTATGCTGGTAGTTGTAGTGAAAACAGTGGAGGGTCAAAGAATGGCCCCAAGAAAACTACACTGGTTCCTGGATAATTTGGAAACACATAAAAGTATTCAGTTCAGTGACAAGGATTGATACGTATTCATGTTCTTTTTCCAAGATTCAACTGGTGGACATGGAGTTGGTTTTACGGGAAGCTAGAGCAGCTTGCCAATGTCACCGTTGAAGAGGAGTAGGAGGAAATATGGCAAGTTCCTACTTCATCCAGTTACCAGAAAACCAATAAAACGACGCCATCCATTCATTAAGTTCTCTCAGTCATAGTTTTCATTGAGATTCCACTTTTTTGATCATTAATTAATGACACCAGTGTTATTATGATAATTAATAACGTGAAAGAAGCCTGAGGTCTTTTGTTGTGGAGTTTGCATGTTCTTCTTGTGCATGTATACCTTCCACAGTCCTATAACATGACTTTTAGGTTAATTGGATTCTCTAAATTGTCTTTAGGTATGAATGTGTGTGTGTTGCCCTCCGATGAACTGGCGAGCTGTCCAGGATGTATGCCGCCTCTTGCCCAGTGGCAGCTGGAGATGTGACCCTTCAAAGATCGGCGTGTGTAGACAATGGATAATTTGATTTGCTTATTTGTTGTCTTCAGAAGTTATAATATGTTCAATTGAATTTATTAAACCTATTTAGAAATCCACCAGTTCCTTCAGTCAGCCGCAAAAAGGTGGGTCTCATCTCTGCCATGTCCAGTCACTGACATCCTTACACTTATAAGTATCTGGATAGACTAACATAAGTAGTAGTTCATTCAAAACAGACTGATTTAACTGTTGAAAACAAAACAGTCAAGTGAGAATAAACACTATTGATCCCTGCAGGTCTGTAGTGACTGTAGAATGTGTACTAAAACCATAACAAGTATAAAAATATAAACTATAGTCACACAAATGATTGCTTTGTTTAAATACAAGTATCCTGATTACTATGTTTTGATAAGCTGTTACTTACAAGTATAAAAATTAAAGATGTCATATGTTGGACATCTAAACTTCAAGTCCCATTTAGTTAAAAAGTGTTTATTAAAACACAACACATGTCAGCACTCTATTAATACTGTAAGGTTGGCAGCTTATTAGTCAACACATACAGCAAACTGTTCAGGACAGTAGATTTCTTTAAATACACAAAAAGTTAAAAGGCTGTGTTTCACAAACACAGATGTGCAATAACTGATAAACATTATGTACTTTTTACTAAATAATAAATGCAGCAGGCAACAGAAACAAGTCCAGGCATGATATGTCTAACATAATGAGTAGAGCCGTTATCAAGCACACCACTTTTGGTCTAGAAACACATAAACCAATAACATGTACAATATGTAATTCCTCAGCAGGTCAAATTTCAAAATATATATATATATAAAAAAAAAAAATCAGATAAAGGTTTTAACCAGGAAACAAATGATGGGTGGATCTCTGATAACCAGTGGTAATATTAGGCTACTATCTTTGTGATTTCCAGCTACATGCATTATGGCGCATTCATGAGATCACAGTAAGATAAAGTGTGCTTTCTAAAAAAAAAACAAAAAAAAACTTTCAAATGGTGAAAGATCTTGTAAAAATGTAAATCCTAAATTGCTGCCCTCTCAGGAAGTTCCAATACAGATAGTGGTATTTGTCTATGGGAACTGGGAGCTGGGCGATTGTAAGATTGAAGATTCCCCTCTGTTGTCGAGCTCGTTTTGAAGCCTGGTGAGGTTAGACAGCTCCTCCAGCTCCTGAAACTGTCTGTCAGTCTTGTGGCTGACCAGTGAGCGATAAAAATGCACAGCAAAGACTATGAAGATTAAACCAAACGGGATCATAATAGAGGTTGAGGTAATGGCAGCAGCCACACCAGAGGAGACGGTGCTGTTGTTGGATTGGTCGGGCTTAATGGGCAGAAATTTGACCCAGCAGAGCAGAACAACCTCAGCGAGGAAGAGCAAAGTCCCAATCACAGTTGAAAAAGCCCACGCCAGCTCAATGTGTCTGTGCATCCGCTCATGTGGAGACTCCTTCACAGAGTTGAGGTTGTGGACGTTGCTGACCGCCTCTATGTTAGGCAGAATGCAGGTGCTGACCATCAGAGCAAACAGATGGACAGCAACAAGCACGGTGGTGCAGGCACTGAAGGCGATGAGGAGAGCAGGTGGGTATGGATATTTGTTGTCGAGCTGCACTTCCACCATCGCGACCTAACAGGAAAGGAAAAACAAAATGTCATATGCGATTAGTTCATCTACGGGGGACTAGAAATTAATATATGAAGTTGATTTTACCATGGCAAATCCGGAGAGCAAAGCTGATGTCCGACTTGAAGCTTTCAGTTTGGCTCGACTCAGGTACAGCTTTCTCCAGGACAGGGCTTGCAGTGAATGCTCGTTCAGACTCATGTTGCGCTAATTATCACAACACCGGCCGAGCGGCGCAACTGTTGGGGAAACCTTGCGCCACAAAACTAAAAGGAGAGCACAACTACGTCCCCTCAGGAAGCATTTAGGCTAGTCGGCTGACTGTAACTGCGGAAGCTATTTTTTTTTCCACCCACAACCTTCCTTCAGCGTGTTGATCTGCTTTGCACCTTGAATTACCCACAAGTCTACGCGCGACGAGGGCAACATCCGCAAGTAAATAGTGACGGGAATTTCGAATCTTTTCCGAGATCCGAATCTTTTGGCTCAATTAATTAAAATCGGTCGATTAACAGCTCTGAACTTAAAAACCTCAGTAAATTAGAATATGGTCGGAAAAAAAAAAGTAATTTAAGTGATTTTAAAGATTTTGACTAAAAGTAAATGAAACCCCAAGTCCAGTTTCCCAGAAAATTACAATATTTTCATAATGCCAGTCTCCACATTGACACTAAGGGTGAGCTACAAAATCTAATTGCTAAACAAACTAGTTTGCAGAATACTGCATTCTTAATGTAAAGTTGAGTGGAAGGAAATAGTGTGGTAATTCGGATAACTATCTTAAGGAAACTGTGAAGCAAAAGTCATTCAAGAGCTTGAATAAAATTCACAAGTTGAACTTATGTTGTATTTGTAGACATGTGCAGACATGCATTTGTAGAATGAAAATCCAGTCCAAAGTATCAAACTAAAAGTTTAGACTTTCGCAATATGCTGGATGTTGGAAAAATGTGAAAAGTTTATTGTTAGATGAAAGCATCTTAACATTAAACTCAACAAATACTAGTTTCTTGTGGCACTTAATTTCAGTATGTCGGGGTAATCAGGGATCTGTAGCTTCTGTCAACATCCTGTTGTGCATATGAAGTAAACACATATTAATAAAATAAAACATAAAGCAGCTCTCAGACAGGAGTCATCTCCTAATGTTCACAAAAAGGAGTTGGTGCATCAAGTCTGTTTGGTCATTGCAAACGCATCACTTTGAGCTGTATTTGTGGAGGAAAGAGTAAGCAACAAACATCATATAAAGGCTTATCTGTAGCAGTGAAAGATGAAAAGCTCAGAACTCTGCAAAAAAATTTAAATTGTGCCTCCGAAAGTCAGGTAGCACACACATAGAAATTGATAAAACTTTGTTGAGGTGAAACATGAAAACATTTTTTTCCATTTTTAACTTAAACTAGATTGATTTTGTTTTGGCATACTGTGTGGTATGGAAATGAGGTGATATATAGCCACAAATGCACTACTATGAATTTGCAAAGCAAATATCTTACACTGTGTTCTTTCATAGAGGATTTGGGACATGCTAGTTTGAAGTGAAATAAAACTAAATAAAACTAACCCATCCTTAGGCAAAGAGACGCAGACCAAAATCAGAAATGTAATAATTTCAGATTTAGTAATATCTTACTAATCCAAAAGGGAGCAGACTTAAAAAAAAAAAGAAAGGAATTTAAATGATTACAAAATGATAGTAGTATATTTCTTGATACGACACAGCCTTATTTGGAACGAACAAAATGTTTTATTATCACAGTCTAATTTTATAAAAACCAAGGTGTTATTCTTGGTGCCTGCAATTTTACCCATCTATGTCTGAAAAACATTTTAAAATCATCTTAAAGTCTGTTTATTTAAAAGTGGTTAATTAAACTACACGCGTCCTCCAAAGACGGAAGTAGCTTTTATGCGTGTAAGCCGATGTTATGTAATGAATGTTTGTGGTTTGTAAAAACAGTGGAAAGCAGCAGAGTGACATGCCATGACGTTGTCCAACAATGTTTTGGTTCCTGACCATGACGTAAGACACAAAAACATGGTTCCCTTGTTTTGAAGCGTAAAGCGTGCTAAGTGCCTCCTTAACTTTACTACGCATGAGGATGCTTCCCCGAAACTGAGAGGCTGGAAAACGACCCGAAGAGACGATGGCCCAGTCCGTGGAGACGTGTGCTGAAACTGGACGGAGGCTGGTGTGTAGCATCCGCCGCGTTAACGTTAGCTTGTGAGAAGAGAGACTGGGTTAGCTTAGCTAACGTTTGCAACTGAAAACATTGGGGGGTATTTGTCATGTCATGGAAGCTGGTAAAGTTTGAGGAAAACAATGAAAAGAACGGCGTACGCCGAATTGTAGAGACTCTAACTTATTTTATTCGTGTAATATTCACCAAGCATTTGAAAACATAAATAAGACAAATTGTTAAAGACAGGTGATTAACGAGAAACAATTACAGTGATCACCAGCAGCTCCTTTCTTATTCGATAAGCGTCATTAAACGCTTGACGCGCGAGAAGTCACATTTTGCAATTGTGCTGCTATGGTAACCGAAGTGGCGCTATAAAAACTGAAATATTTTACGCTTTAAAGTGAGACACTACACGAACGTTCAGAGACTCTTTACTATTCTTTAGTAACCATCTGTGGAGAAGAGTGGGCCTTTTTAGGGATAGCCAGTGGGCTTTTCACGCACGTCTCTGTTTTTGTCATGTAAATAATGGCATTTTTCAATGGCAGCGCTCCATCTGCCGGAGGATGTACGACGAGAACGAGGATCTATCTGACGTGGAAGAAATTGTAAACATCAGAGGTTTCAGCGTGGAGGAAAAGCTTGCCAGTGACCGCTATAATTCAGAGTTTGTTCACTTAATGGAGGGCAGAGGTAAAATCATGTCATACAACTTTATTATTCACTTGCAACAAAGTAAATGACAATTTGACTGGCAAAATATTGTCTTTAGAGCAATAAATATATGAAGAGATAGCTACATGGTTTGGAGTAAAACTGACAATATCCTGTCTTGCAGACTTCACTTATGAATATGTGCAAAGGGAGGCCCTCAGGATACCACTTATTTTTAAAGAGAAAGATGAATTAGGGATCAGGTAAGAAGTGTTCTACACAAAACAGCAATTTTGCTACTACTGAGGTTCTTTTCACTTTCTCTTGAAGTGTTTAATTAAACTATTATTAACTGGACCACAATACACTTGCAGTAATTATTTAAAGTTGTTCAAATTCAAATAACTTAACTCATTAAATGTAAATAAATCCTTTTAAAACAACTAAGATGTATTTAAATTTGCATTTGTAGTTATGCAGATCTTTCCTGAAAAAACAATTGAAAAACAAATAAAATCTCAGCAGCATTATTGAGTACTTGTGTTCTTATGCTTATTTCTTTTGAAAAGGGCTGCTACAGTATACAAGTGAAGATCTAAATTCTGTCTCATTGTCAGACATGTTTCTGTGATAAGATCCGTTTTTCTATTTTTACCATATATTTTTTTTTAATTATTATTATTTTTATTTTTTTGCAGAATGCCTGACCCGGAATTTACAGTCAGTGAAATAAAAGGATTAGTTGGTAAGCAGAATGCCACAAATACCTACATATTCATACAGTATTGACAGATAGCATGTTATATAAAATTTGAAATCATTGCAACTCTTTTTTGACTTCCTGCAAACAAACCAGATCACCACATTATAAATGACCTAAAATGGTTTAAAAGATGTTTTCGGATTGTGCCTAATAGTGCCTGACAGTGACAGATTTTGTAACACAGGATTATAAAGTCGTAGTTTCTTTGTACTTAAAGTAGGAAAATGTTGTTGCATGAAATTATTGGTTGTAAAAGACATTGATATATTTTAGTGAAAATTATGGAAATATGTATATACAATTTTTTAAGTATAACACTAAGATGAAAACTTATACAGGTCTCTGAACTGTGAAATGTTATAGAACAATTCCCCCTTGCTGCTATGATTGTGATATTAAATTTTTTTGCCATTCTCTTTTTAGTTTTTATCTTTACCTACAAGTACTGTTCATTATTACTTTAATTTTGAATAAATCAGCCCCATCTAGTGGAGACTCCTGTGAATGACATTTTGAGGAGTCACAGAAGTGATTCAAATGGAGCAAACTTACAGTACCCTCAACGTTTTCTTACACCTCTAGTAAAGATGTGTAGAAGTGTTAATTACTTAAATTTTTAATTTTTTTTGCTGCAGCTTAATCTCACACTGAGTAAAAGTTTTGCAATTTTCTGACATGAGCTTTGGAGTTTTGACCTATTTAATCATTATTCTCAGTGTGCAGTTTTGTTTGTTCAGGTTAAAGTTGTTCTTGATTTTTTAAGTATTGATTATACTACATATATACATGCAAATTAAGAATATTAACTACATGCTGAATTAAAGCTGCAAGACATCATTGCTTGTCATAAATTGGCATGTTTTCTTCTTTTTCCCATTTTTGACAAGTGGCTCATTGAAATTGGCCTTTGTGTCACATTATGTACTCCTGAAAAAATCTGAAGTCATGCATTACTTAATAAAAATGTTTATATGCTATTATCAAATTAAAAATCTAAAATCGAAATTAACAAAACTCCTTTGTTTTCTTGGAATTCCTTGAGATGTTAATAATTAAGGACGTGAACATTTTGTTCAAAGTAATTTCTCTTTAATTTGGGATTTTTCCTCATTGAGTAAATATCTTTAAGTTGAAAGAGTGAGAACAAACTACCGCAATAAAAGCTGTAGAAATGGTATAATATCCTGTGTAATACCACATTTTGTAGCTTTTATAATAAATCCAATGATCAGCTGATTTGACTGTTTTGTTGCAGGCAGTCGCAGGTCTGTGGATGTCATGGACGTGAGCACTCAAAAAGGCTCGGAAATGAGCATGGCTCAGTTCGTCCGCTATTACGAGACCCCGGAGGAAGAGCGCGACAAACTCTTTAATGTCATCAGCTTAGAGTTCAGCCATACTAAGCTGGAGCATCTCATCAAACGGCCCACAGTGGTAGAAAATACATGGTGATATTGTGAAAATTTTCATAGGCGTTCAGAAACCTCGATGAGGTTGACTGAAAACTTGTTACTTAGGCATAAACGTCCAGTTTTAATTGTTTTTACAGGTGGATCAGGTTGACTGGGTGGACAACATGTGGCCTCCTGATCTGAAGCACAGCCAAACAGAAGCCACCAACATTATTTCAGAGATGAAGTACCCCAAAGTGCAAAGGTAAAACTTTGCTAATGTATCGATTGTAAATACTGTAAAGTATTTTCTTTACTGTTGTCCTTCTTGTTAGTTTCCTATAGTTGGAAAGTGTTTTTTTTCCAAGTGTAACTGTTTTTGCTGCCATCTTCTAAATGGTTAATATTTGTCTAATTTTTAATGATATATTTTTTTTGTAGAAGTCAGTATGTTCTTATTATGTTTTCAGGTACTGTTTGATGAGTGTAAAGGGCTGCTACACAGACTTTCACATTGATTTCGGAGGAACTTCAGTTTGGTATCATGTATTCAAGGGACAAAAAGTATGTTTGTGTTTTATCTTTATACCTAAACTATATTATACTCATACTTAAGCTAAGATTTTTCTTCATATGGTTTAATAATTGGTAGCTCCAGGTTTTTTTTACATTAGCTCAGTCCATTGCAGTAAAAGCCCCCTGTAACACCACTTGTTTTTGTCAGGTATTCTGGCTTGTGCCTCCAACCCCACATAACCTTGCGCTGTATGAGGACTGGGTCCTTTCAGGCAAGCAGAGTGACGTCTTCCTGGGAGACCGAGCTGATGGATGCCAGAGAGTGGAGCTGAAACAAGGATACACCTTCTTCATCCCATCTGGTGAGCTGACTTGGTTGTTTTTAAGGAGGAAACAGGAACAGGTTAGATACCAGATGAATTAAGAAGGACACAAAGCCTTTTACGGTTACTTTGCAGTGAATGCAGAGTTCTTATGGAAGTTGGAGAAGTCTTTAAAAGTCTGGGATTTAATTTGAATAGTAGTGAATCCTTATAATCCTCATAATTGCAAATGAATAATGTTTGTGCTTCAAGTGGTGAATCCTTATAGTCCCGTGTTTGCAGTTTACATATTGAAAGCCTGACCACTGTAAAATGTTAAATTGTGTACCTGTAGTTTAAAAACTGGCAACAAAGATTGAGATATTTTAAAATTTTGGGAGTTTGGAAAAGTATGCCTTTTGTAAAAAAAAAAAAAAAAAAAGTTGTAGCAACCCTGTCTATTCAATCATGAGTTTGGACAAATGTTGCCTTCCTTATTGTTTTGATTGTTTGTTTTTTGCAATTTAAGGTTGGATCCATGCTGTTTACACTCCTGTAGACACACTAGTGTTTGGAGGCAACATTCTGCACAGCTTTAACATCCCCATGCAGTTCACTATCCACGAGATAGAAAACAGGACAAAGGTAGGAGTCTTCATGCTGGAAAGCATGGCAGTATACCGACCTGCACAAGAAACTCTGCAAACAATAGATTCATCTCAGTGAAAAGAAACATTTTGAGTTTATTTTAAACTGCCAAAAAGTACTGCTGTCTCCTGTTTATTGGCTTCTCCACAAGAAATTTAAACAGAATAGTTTCAAGCATTCAAGAAAAGAAATCACACGAAGACTTTAACCCAAATTCCCCAAGAGCTGTATCCCCAGGATACAACGTAATGTTATTTCTATACACGTCCATGTAAAAAAAACAAAATTTAGTATCTGACATCTCTGCTCACCTTCTCAAAAACAAAAAATAAAATGCGATTTGTGTAAAATGTTACCAGTGTACAGCCAGACTGAGTGTATGTAAGTATAAATCCCTTTTTCCTCTCCGTAGGTTCATTCCAAATTCCGCTTCCCATTTTACTACGAGATGTGCTGGTACGTCCTGGAGCGATACCTGCACTGTTTGACCAAAAGGTCCTACTTTACTCACGAGATCCATAAAGAGTCTGTCGGTAAGAACGATCAATTACTACACCAAAGAAATAGAGAAATACAAAACATGTGATTCAATGACGTATAAACTGCTAAAAGCATGATTTTCATAGAATATATAAAGAAAGCTGGAATTCGAAACCTCCAACTTGTTTGGAGGATTTTTATCACACAGACTGAATACTAGCAGCTGGACTTTTTCTCATTATGTAAAGTGGAATCTACCAATCAGGAGGAAATCCTGCAGAAAAGAGGTTATGCATCAAGTTGGAGTTTAATTTGAATTAAAAGAGAGGATATCACGTCATTCTGTTTTTGAATTTGATGCCTGAAGTTGATTTTATTTTATTTTTGAAATAAATTGCTGTTGTCGCAGTTATTGCCTCATAGGATAATTTTTTTCCTTAATAAATTTAATCAACTAGGGAAAACCCATTGTCTTTACTTTATATTTGTCAAGTATCTGAAAGATTTAGTTGCGGAGGTGGGAAGCACCTTTGCAAGGTGAAGTAAAAACAAAAGTTGACTAATTTTCAGTGAAGTTTGACACGTTCTCAACAAGCGGTATTATTACCTCTGTTTACTTCTAGACTATGAGACAAAGATAAAGACAGAGAGTCCGTCTTCGGACTCCAGGAGCCAGGACATGAATGAGGACTCATGTGGACCTCTAGTTAGGGACGGCCATGGAGAAAAAACTGAAAGACCCTCTGGAGATAGCCCTTGCTCACCTGACATCATCAAGGGCTCACTGCTCAAAGCTGCTTTATCTGTCGACTCGGAGGACAGCTGTCATCCTTGCTCCGCCTCTCTAGACTTCCCCAAAACCCCCTCGGATTCTCCAGGTTCTGAGGCTCAGAGCAAGTGGACTCACCTGACACAGCATGAGCTGATCGGGCTTGGGACACTGGTGGAGAGACTGGAATCACTCCCTGAGAATAAAAAATGTGTTCCGGTGGGAATAGAGAGCCCTCAGGCCCTCCTAGATGACATGAAGGTAGAAAAAAAACAAAACTCAGAAAACACTGAAATAATTACAGGAGTAGACATAAGACGGTTTGTTTTCCTCTTTGGCTGTTTAGGTTGTCCTCAAGGAACATGCTGATGATGATCCAAAATTAGCAATCACCGGGGTTCCTGTTGTGTTATGGCCTAAGAAAGTGTTAAAGGTAAGCAAAACAAGCCAAATTTTGCAGAGAATGTTCATTTTCTATTACATTGTGTCAGCCTCTTTTACAGACAAATGAGCTGCAGGACGATGAACTTTGCCAAGTGGGAGTCAGTTTATGATGTTTTGAGAAATGTTTAGCTGCGGAACATTTTAAGTTCTGGTGTTCATCTGACTTTTCTTGACTTTAAGGTAATGGCCAAAGGAAGATAATAATGTATGGAAGTTTTGTGGTTCTTAAATTTAATGTAAAGGATTTGATCTTCAAGTTTTGTAGTTTTGTAGGATACCCCAGTTAGAATACAATTAAATTCGTGGTCATAAACCTGTGGCTGGATGTCAAAAGGAAAAAAAAAAATCTTTGTACTTTAAGTTATTCCTAGGTTAGGTGTTTTACATGGGTTTTTACTAAGTGTAGGACAGTCAGTCAGAGCTGATCAGTCACATTTGTGTTGCAAAAACGTTAATAGTCTACAGAAGATTACAGAAGCACTTATTACTGCTCTTAAATCTGGGAATAAACATGTTTTTCCTCCTCTGAGTTCTGCATATTGGACATCTCAATCAAATCCTGTAGGCACTTTGTACACTGTGGTGGTCACAGAAGGCCGGTAATTTCTGACAGGATAATTTTGGTGATGTCCAATCTTGAAGGGAAGTTGGGCAGAACCAGCAAGTGAATGGGAAACCGAGAATATTTTCCATAAAAAGCATGATAAAAAGCTCTTAAAGTGGACAGAGGTGATGCAGCCTCTGCCGGCTGTCGCTGCCTGTTGGAGAATGTGATCAAATCTATTTTAGCTCTCCTAAGAACCTTTGTAAACGACAAAATGAGGAGCATTGTTGTGATGACGTGTTGAAGGCGGAGTGTCAGAAAGAGCAGACGCTTCTTAAAAAGACAGTGACCAATTTCCAGGCATCAAATTACAACGTTAAATTTCTCTTAAGTCAATTTTGATATATACTGCCTATAACAACTGAAGGTAACATAGTTGCTTTATTGTGCTATAAAGTAGCACTATGTGCCTTGAAAATACTTCATACTGCCCGTCTAATGTGTAATTAATTTATGTTAATCTGTGATATGTAAAAACAAAACAACCCCTACTTTTACCTTAACAATAACGATGTCAGTATTGTCTTCATTTTCTTATTGGAACACTTTACAATAAAATTACTTACAAGGATAAAAGCTTATGCAGGTACTTGTTTTGAATAGTAGTTGGCGGATCCCTAAGCTGCCAGGGAAAGTATTATTTATGCATCTCGAGATAATTGTCATATGAATGTTTGATCATAAAGTTTCTGCTGGTCTCATCAAGCCTCTGGATCACCCCGCCACCCACTTGCTGTCCCTTGAAAGGCCAGCTGCTGGTCCCGGGGCCTCTTTGTGTTTGCCTTTTGTAATGAGATGCCATCTGGCTCTATTGGTTGTGCACAAGCCTGCTCTTCTCTCCTTATGATGCGCAGAATGAATATGACAACACTTTTGCCGCTTCCTCTTTTCTCATTGGACCGAGGCGTACACCCCCAGTTCATATTCTGATGCTCAGCCGCCTCCCATTGGCTTGGCGCTTTGCAGCAACACCCCTTGCTTCCATTGGAGCAGATCCATATTAATGAGGGAGAATTGTGTGCGTGCGTGAGTGAGTGTGTGTGTGCTTCCTACATCTGCTTGTGGTATTGTGGAGCTTTAGAGCAGGAGGGAGGGCTGTAGGCCTGACAGCAGTAGCAGGAGTAGAAGGAGGAGGAGGAGACTGCAGCCATGTCAGTTTGCTATGAGCTGGACGGCATCTGAAAACAAGCCATGGCCATGTCGCTGAGCGCTGATGATGAGGACTACGACTCAGACTCTGAGCAGGTTAGCACACTGACGCCCTGCAGGCAGGCAGGAAGGCACACCGAGTCAACTAGAGGAATGTTTTGTGTTTACGCTTGTGTGGAACATCACAGAGCAGTGGGGAAATTGAGCTTGTTTGAGACAAAAGCGTGGATTCAGTCTGCCCTCAGTGCTCAGTCTTTGATTTGAACCTTCTTTATATTTTCTTATTTGTGTATTTATTGCAGAGAAGATAATTGGTGTGTTTTTTTACTGTTAGATCTTTTGGCGGTTGCCTTATGATGCTGATTCATTTCGGATTTGGTGGCCTGACTGCGAAAATATCAAACTCTGTTAATATTTCAACATGTGTTATATTATTGCACCCATTTACATGGGTATACATGGTAGCTGTATCTGTGAAAAAACTTGCATGCAGATTTTTGTTGATGTAAATAATTTTCCTACTCCACGGCTCACCTCAGCGCCACACTCCTCCCTCACTTAAAATCTGTGACCGCATTTGAATGAAACAAAACACTGAGCGCTGATGAACGAGTCCATCTTGTTCTGCTGTCAAGTAGAACAAGTCACATGACCTTTCCAAAATTGATTCCAGTCATTTACACAGACATACACACACACACATACGTTCTTTAAGTTAGTAGCCTCAAGGCCAAAAACTGTTCAGAGGGTGGTTCGGGCTCTGAAACGGAAACTTTAGGAACAATTTGAGCAACTTGTGTTGCATTTAGTGACATCACCTGCAGGTTTTAAATGTTGCTATCCCAGCACTTTATTTTTGATTGTTGCCTTTTGTAATGAGATTGTTTATTCCAATATATGTTGAAACTGTTATTATCTAGCCCAAATTTAGCAAAAATTTCATCAATGTGTTTTTTTAAATATTTGAACCTCCACTGCTGCTATAACATCATTGACGTTTGTTGTTGCCCTTAGGTTTATAATTGTATACGTTTTATGTTTGTTCTCATTATTTACTTCACATTGACATGTGTGTTCAACTTAATGAACATGGAGCTCTTGGTCATTTCATTAATCGTAGCAGTTGTTCTATTAAAATGTTTCCCAGCAGAATAAGCTCTCAAGAAATTGCTAACTAGTCATATTTTCTTGCATTTTTATTGTTGATAAAGACTGAACTATAACCTGTTTGCAGTTTGTCAATAAAATAATAAAAATAGTTATTATTTTTCTGCTAAAATCTAAGACCGCTTTTAATTCTCTGTGGATCAGCTATTTCAGTTGACGGGACACAAAAAGGGATCAGTCTGTCTTCTAACTTGCCTCTTGAACTTGTCGTTTAATTACCTGTTTTATTTACCTGTATTATGCTGTGATCATTAGATAAGTAGCTGCTTAACATCTACCTGAGGATTTGTCAGACTGTAACTGTTCAGGACTGGTCTCTGTTGCTTGGTTATCTGGTCCCTCCCTCTTGTTAATCCCCCTAAAAAACTCCAGGGCAGATTGCACAACCCCCCCCTGCCTCCCCCAACCCCGAGTTCTTCAGTATCTCACATTAATCCTGTCTGCCAACCACATATCTGACTGTCCGTGTCAATCTGTTTCATGGCTGCTGTAAATTATCATTATGTGCCCAAAATTTACCACACTCACTTTTTTTTTCCCCTCTTGGAGGCTCTCTAGTTACAGTCCTCATTGGTTACAAGTGTGTGTGTGTCATACACTGTTCTGTTAGGGAATGGGACGCGGCTGTTGCTATGCTGACACCAGGAAAATCTGCACTGCCGATGTAACTGAAGGAATCCAGGCTTCGTCTCCAATAGCTGCAGTGTTTTTCACCTCTTGCTCTTATTTATTTATCCCCCCATTCTGCTGCTCAGTGTCTCATGCGTAATGGTGGAGAGCATCGAGTGGATTTTCTGATTAAAAAGAACAACCACTGAGCCGCCAAAGGAGGAGAATTACAGCACAGAAACAATAATGGTCAAAGATTTATTATTTCCATTGGCCAGATGTTTAAAATAGAGCATAGATTATTACAAGTGCATGCCTTTATCAGTCTCTGTGCTCTGGAAGACAGAACAATGTGTCTTCCTCATGCAGCATGTGTGAAATGTGGCTGTGAGTGTAGCTTTTCTTTGAAGAAGAAACATGCAAGGCAGCGAGAGGCTAAATTTGGATGGTGCCTTCAGGGACGTTTTTTTGATGTGATTGTTTGTTTTTCTGTTCAGTCCTGCAAGAGGCATGGAATATGTGTTTAAAACCAGCCCCATCTGGTCAGGTTGGTCTTCTGTGAATAAATATTAATGCATATCATCGCTTTATTTCTGTGTACATTGAAATATTATCCTATAGAGGGAAAGCGCAAAAAAAAAAAAATGCTGTTCAGTACTTACATCATCTTATTTGAATATCAGATTTGCAGTTATGCAGTGCTTTCCGAAAGGTTTCACACATCTTAAGTTTCTTCACGTTTTAAATATTTCAGCCTCAAACTTCAGTGTATTTTACTGGGATTTCAGGTGAGAAAAATGAACTTTTTCAGAATTTTGTTTGGTATCTAGACCCAAATTATTTGAGAATATGTGGCAAGATTAGAGACTTTCCACACAGTTTGAACAACTTTGAGCTACTTTGAAAATTAAATAGACAACAATTTTTGTTTCTTCATGTCTAATACTGGAAGAGACACACCCCAATAAGATTAAGACTTAATTGTTGCAAAACATGGTTCTACAAAGTAGTGAGTGAAAGGAATTAAACACAAATGCATGCTACACTTTTAAAGTTATATAAGTTTATGGTCTATATATAGTGTTTGGTTGAAAAGCAACCAAACATGAAAAACTTAAAGTAGTATGAACATTTTCACAGAACTTAAATGTACTAATGGGCTTTACTGTACCTGTTATAATATTTTCTTAATGATGTATTCTTTGTAACGGTACTGAGACAATTAGATATTAAATTAAATATTAATTGCAAAGCTTCTTTCTTATCTCTACATTGATGTGATTAAATTTGGAACTTTTATCCCATATGATTCACTGCAGGCTTCGTGTTGAGCAGCGTGACGCCAACAGATACCACCAAAGTAAAACTACTGCTTAATTTTTTTGTCAATCCGCTCGTCACTGTATCCCTTTTTGCCCTTTTTAGCCCCGGCCTCCCAACCGGCCGAAACCTAAGATGGCAGCATCTCCTGCATCAGCAGTCAAGCTGTCGGCCAGCCGGGGAACGTCTGGTGCCAGGAGAAGAAGGACGCGTTGCCGAAAGTGCGAGGCGTGTCTGCGGACGGAGTGTGGAGAGTGCCACTTCTGTAAAGACATGAAGAAGTTTGGAGGGCCGGGGCGAATGAAGCAGTCTTGCATCATGAGGCAGTGCATTGCTGTGAGTACAGGATGCTGGGTGCGCTAGTTTTTATTTCGAGATGATGTTGGACTCGCTAGTGACACAGTCGGCAGCAGTTTTATATCTGTTTCATAAATAAGCAAGGGTAATCAACCCATCTTTGCATAAAGACTGATAACAATTAATCGGAGAAATGATAAAGGCAGACGGATGTTGTGAGAGGCTACTGGTTGGTACAGTATTAGATGCTTACTGTTTTATGCAGAGGTGGCCCATTAAATATGAAGAATACCTCTAGTTGTTGCTTCTTCAGGTGTGTTTTTTTGTCCTGACTTCCTCAAAGGCTTCTTGAGGAGTGTTTGGTGAGGTTCTGTTTGTATGTTTCAGAACCATGGACAGAGAAATGTATACAAACTGCAGCTTAGACCAGTTTTCTAAGATTTTTTAATTTCCAACTCACTAAATAATACTTTCAAAGATTTATGACATTGAGTGTTGCTTTTTGAAGGATACACGTTTCTAATAAGCGTCTTAGACTAGAGCAAAACAAACAGCCACAGTTCTGCTGTTTTAAGCTATCTATGACGACTTTTTAAAAAATTTATTTTGGAAAAGTATAGAATGTGGTAAATAAAAGTGTATATGAACCCTGAATCAATTTTAACACTCAAGTTTTGGAGATGCTTCACTCTGGGAACCTCTACTTTAAATAATCTCATTGGCTGAGATGAGTCACAAGATTGTGTGACCATCTCAGCATTGTTCCAAATCACCCACAGACAACAAAAGCCTTAGTTTGTTTTCTGATGATGCATAATTGTGTGTACTTTACCACAACATTTCTAAGGCGAAGCACAAGGGTGGCAACAGCCTGTTGCAGGGCAGAGTTTCCCAAACCTGGTCCTAAAGATACACTGACCTGCAGGTTTTAGATGTTTCCCTGCTTCAACACACCGCATTCAGACGATTGCAATTCAGTAAAACCCTGTTTATCAGCCATCGACTGAAATCATGTGTGCTGAAGCAGGGGAATGCCTAAGACATGCAGGACAGTGTGCGCTTTGAAGACCAGGGTTTAAAAAACATGGCTGCAGGGAATGTTCAATAACTGGCAGAAAGCTTAAGTTTTGAAATGGAGAGACAGATTAGGAAAACGTTTTTAATCGAGAGTTTTAACAAGCTTAAATTCATTACAAGTAAACAATTTAATGCATGGAATCATTTTTAAAGATAGTTTTTGTTTTTTTTAGAATAAGTTAGACTGAATTCAGAGTTCAGTCTGAACTTCAATTGAAATAATGGTCAAAATTAATAGATAAAATATAAAAGAAAGAACAAACTAGACTTATCTCACGTTTATTCTTTATGTCAACTCAGTTGACATAAAGAATTTTTTTTTGCGAGAAAATAGCAGAAGACGGTAAACTAAACTTGTCATTTCGATCTCCCATGGCTCTTTTACACTATGAGTCTCATTAACCCTCCTGCACTTACAACACTCATACATTTATGTGTAGATTGGTGGGCAATTTGGAGTTGCCTTAATGTGTTGGTGGGGAGGGAGCCCACAACTTCTTCTTCCCACAAAGCCACATGATGCTGTCCTTGTTTGTTTTTTGTTACCAGGTTTGGTTTGCTTTGCTTTATGTTTTGTTATTTTCTGCCACATTTCTGCTACTACTTTATTGCACTGTTATTTGCATAACTTCCTTACATCTTTTGGTTGGTTTCTAAGCTTGCCTTACTCTTCACAAAAAGCTTTTATTCCAAGAGTCACCAAAAATGTACATACAAAAATGTAATTTCTGTATATTTACATAGACAGATGTACTGATTATCTCCTTGGATGGGTTTCCTTAGCCGGTCCTGCCCCACACAGCAGTGTGTCTTGTCTGCGGAGAAGCTGGAAAGGAAGACACAGTGGAGGACGAAGAGGAGAAATTCAACCTGATGCTCATGGAGTGCTCCATCTGTAATGAGATTGTTCATCCGAACTGTCTCAAGGTAAGCTGACCAACATCAGTATGGTCAAATATAAACACCGTAAACAATATCCTTTTCATGCTATGCACAGCTGTCAGACAAGAAATTCTGATTTCATTTAGGTTAAAGATTCGAGTGGATTAGTCAATGATGAGTTGCCAAACTGTTGGGAGTGTCCAAAGTGTAACCATGCAGGGAAAACTGGGAAAGTAAGCATCACTGTGGACTGGATTCCGTTTATGTTAATTTGTTCAATTTGCAAAACAGCTACATTTATCTGCACATGTCAGAGCCAGAGAAATAAAGTTGTCTTCTCTTTTCTTCCAACCTTTTGGCCACAAAGCAAAAAAGGGGGCCAGGATTCAAGTACGCATCGAACCTTCCTGGCTCCCTTCTCAAAGAACCACGCTTAAACCGAGACTCGAAGGAGGAGACCGAGCCGCTGCCCCCGCCGCCGCTGCCGGTGGCGATGGCAACGACACCTGTTACCCCACTGACGACCTCGTCCGCTGTGAAAAGAAAAGCGGAGCGGGAAGTAACCTTGAAGAAGAACGACGAGGAGCCTCCAAAGAAACGTCCGCCCCTGCTAGCTCTGGAAAGCTTACCACGAACACGGCTTGAAGATAATCCATTAAGGAAGAAAAGGAAACTGTTTGATACGAATGATGAACCGATTATGTTAAAAAAGAAGGTAAGACCCTTATTTTTTTTTTATACTAACCTTTACATATATTATTATTAAAGCATTATATTTGGTATTATTGTGCTGGAGTGGTTCTAAATGATTGACTCCTTTGTTATAGATTTGGTTTAGAGCTGTAAAGTAACACTTTTCACTACTGCAGCTGACACAATCCATCATCTTTATTATAACGGTGGTAATGATGTTATCTATAACAGCGGTTCCCAAATGTCCCATGTCTTGGCTCTCCAAACAGCATTAGCTTCTCGTTGGGGACCCTATTTGCAAGCGAACAGACTGCTACAAAATATGAAAAGAAATATTGACTTTTAAAAGATTCTTTTCTCACTTTTAATTCACTATTCAAAAATTATTACATTCATTTAGCATTAATGCTGCCTCATACCTTCTGACTTTACTTGGCCAGGAGTTCTTAGGGTTTTCTGCAGCAGTGTCCTCCACAGCAGGGCTCAATGTTGCGTCTTTAGATTCGATGTTACGCTCATAAATGTACGAAACATCTATTATGTCTCTGTTGTGAGTGAAAGACAGCGTATGACCCTTATTTCAGCCAGATGAGGAAACTAAGTAGGAACATGTGGGTAAAATTACAGTAAATCCATAGTGAACTTTTGGTTTTTATAGTAAATACTGATTAAAAATTGACTGAAATATCTGGACATTTACATTTAGGAAAAGTAATGAATAAATAAAGTATGAATTTGTGGGAATCCTTTATAGCTGTAGACTAACTGTGGTTGCATTAAAATGTAACTTTCTCTTCTCTTTCTTAGAAAAAGCTTTTAAAAACAGATGATCAATTTAGTCCGAAGCCTTTGCAACAAATCAAGACAGAGAATGATCAGAGGGAGGAAGATGAGGGACACTGGGATCATGAAGAAGATATTTTATCCTTGGACCGAATGCATTTTAAGAGGAAGGGTGAGTATGACGATGAGGGCCAAGACGAGGACTCAGACGAAGAGGAGGCTGGAGCTAAAGAGAGAGATGATAAAGCCAAGGCATTCGTGAGTCCCCTGCTAAGAACGTCCTCAGCCAGAGAAGGTGACCACTCATCCTCCAACTCTCCCAGAGCCGGACCGAGCAGCGAGTCAGGAGATGGCCAGGAGAAGAGCTCTGGTCCGCTCAAAGCCCGCCATCAGCGCCGACGTCTTCCAAACAAAGGACCGAGCAAAGAGTTGAGCCAAGAGATCCTCAAGACGGAGGATTCTCTGAGCAACCAGAAGCACAGCGCGGAGAAGATGGAGAACAATGGTCATTATCGCAGGCCACTCAAAAATGAAGATTTCATAGCCAATCAGAACTGCAAACCTATAAAAACTGAAGAGACTCAGAATCGTAGAGCTCCTAAGCTGGAGGACAGTGTGGCCAGCTACCACAGACAACCGCTGAAAACTGAGGACTGCTCTGGCAACCAGAATCACAGCCCAGTAAAACCAGAACCGGGGAGCGAAGTGGATGAGCAGAAGCCAAGATGGCCGCTCAGCAACGGCAGCAGTGACCTGGGTGACTGGCTGCGACACAGGGGTCGGGAGGTCAACGGGACGCCGCGCGGTTACTCTCCTCTTAGCTGGAACAGAAGCGCGCCGATTACACCGATATGTCCGCGTCCGCTGCCCCGCCGGTCGCCTCCAAAGTGCGTTCAAATGGAGCGCCACGTCATTCGACCCCCTCCCATCAGTCCCCCACCTGACAGACTGCCGCTGAACGACGGAGAAGCCCACGTGATGCGTCGGGAGGCGTGGATGAAAGTGTTCAGTCACCTCCCTCACAGGGATCTCTGCGTCTGCATGCGTGTCTGCAGAGCATGGAACAGATGGTGGGTATGAGACAAACTGTCCTGCTGAAAACTTCCAAACGGGAACACGCAGCAAACTCACGGGCCGCGTCTTTCCTGTCACAAACCAGGTGCTGCGATAAAACCCTGTGGAAGCAAATCAGCCTGAACCGCTGCAAGTCGATAACGCCTCTGATGCTGAGCGGCATCATAAGGAGGCAGCCGGTAGCTCTGGACCTCAGCTGGACCAACATCTCCAAAAAACAGCTCAGCTGGCTCATCAACAGACTTCCTGGTAAGAGGATTTCATCGGAATATAACATTGAAGGGTCTTTTTTGAAAAGACTTTCAATCTGTGAAATGTTCTGCATGCCACAGCAGTCAGTAGGAAGGTGTCAATAGAGAATGGGTGTTGAAGCTGAACCAACGCTGTCACACCTCAGATACCCGAGGACACAATCAAGCCATGAAAAGAAGGGATTTGTCAAATTTCATCTTCTTAGCTGGATATACTGAAAACCAACTTACAAGTATATTTTCAGAAAGATATAGGAACTTGTTTTAGTTAATAATACTTAATATTTGCACAAAAAACTAGACTAAAAATACTTAGTAAGATTTTGTGTTTTTGTAGTGTGTAGGTGTCCGATTATGAGAAATACATTGATGAACAGAAGCAGACGCAGATATTACTGAGCCTGACACTAATTTTATGTATTTTGTTCAGGTGAGCGATTGTAACATGTAGTACCTGTCCCTTTGGTTCCACAGCTCCAGGCGTATGCTGGTGTATGCCCTGTTATCTCATACGACTCACTTGTAGGATTTGCATGACAAAAGTCATAGAAATCTGAAAGAGGCTAAAATCTGCAGTGATTTTATAGAATTGTAAATGAAACCAAAGTCAGACTGCATTTCTCCTCCTTTCTCCTTAAAGGCATTGCTGTCAGATGCTCTTCAGGTTTTTCAGATATTTCCCAGCTGCATTGTGTCGCAGCAGGTAGCATTGCTGCCAACAAGAAGGTCTTGAGTTTGAATCCCAGCCTGTGGTCTTTCTGCATGTTTGCATGTTCTCTCTGGGTACTCCAGCTTGCAAAACACACAACTCTTGGGTTAGGTGGTTTCTCTAAATTGCCCTTATATATGAGTGTGTGTAGTTGTCTGTCCTGTGTGTCTCTGTGATGAGCTGGCAACCTGTCCAGGGTGTGTCCCTGCCTCTCGACAAATAAACCCTGGACAACGGCACCAACTGTGCTAAGATCCGGGAAGGACAAGCGGGTACAAACAATGAATGGATGGTCCACACCTGGTTTTGCTTGTTTATACAAAACTCCTTACAGTAGCTTATTAAACATTTGTCTTGAACTGAAGACGAATTGTGGCCTGCCCATTATGTTAGCAAATCACATTTTAGTTAAACTGTGCAGACACTACAGAAGAGGGGAAGCAAATGATGGTTCAAACTGTGTCCTTTTTTGCTGTCAAAAATGCTGCACTCCGTCAGTGGAGCTCCTGACTTTGTACCTCGCATAAGCATTTTTTTGCAGACTCAGAGAATTGAATAAAAGGAACCAGGAATGTGATTTTATTCCTGAAATGTGCGCTTTCATGAACGTCTCTATAATCTTATCAGTGAAACCTCAAACATGGTTAAAACTGTGCACTGTGAACCTCTGCAACATTTTTATTGATATAAACATAAATGTGTCCAACTACACCGGTGCACACCTGAATAACTGGGAGTGTACTGATATACAGTTCCATGCAGTAGTAATTTTCCACATTTTGTCACATTATTATCACAAACTTTAATGTATTTTATTAGGATTAAAGGATAAGGCAAACACATAAAAGAAACAGATCTGGTCAGACGAGTCAAAACCAAACACTCCATATAAACATGAACACACCCTGACTACAACACTTGTTTTTACAAGGATTTTTAATGGATACAAATGAAGTCTCCACGTGTGCAAATTTGGCGAAGACCCCAAAACACTTGCAGTTGGAATTGCAGGGAAAGGCAGAATGCAAATGAATATCACAGTTTTCAGATTTGAAATGTATAAAGAAGTTTGAAGAGTGTGTACTTTTGCCTTGTTTTATGTTGATCTCACACTCAAAATCCAAATAGTATACATTTAAGTTTGTGTTTGTAACAGTTGTGTTGTCAAAATGTGAAAAAGCTCCAGGGATGTGATTGTTGTGTAAAGGCACTATAGGATATGGCAAAAAGTTGTCAAATAAAGAAGATATAAAACTTCACCTTGGTGCCTCAGTGGATAAAAACAACAATACAAAACTTGCAGAGAACAAGTTGACGAAACTTACAGTGACTGTCCAGGGCCTCTTCAGCTATGCGTAGGGAAAAAATTTACCAAAAAGAACCAAACAAAATTTTTAAATAATCTTAGAAGAGAACTTATTATTATAAATGCTTTTTCTTATGAAGGCAGTCAAATAATGTACTTCATAAAGCAACTTTGTGCAAACTATTTACTATTTTACTGTAGAAAAGGTGTCCTTAGTGAATCGCTTGGCTCTCCCTAACAGATCACTGTTATTCAGCGAGTCTACCTAATGTGCATGAAAGCTAGTTTACAGAGGAAATCCTAACAATGTCTTCAGAATGAATCTAGTTGTATTTTTCTCTACCTGTAGGAGAACAAGAGGAGGTGTTCAAAATGTAACTATATATATATCTAAATTCTTGCCCTGCAGGTTTGCGCGTGTTGCTCCTGTCAGGTTGCTCTTGGGTCGCCGTCTCGGCCCTGTGCACCTCCAGCTGTCCTCTGCTGCGAACGCTGGACGTTCAGTGGGTCGAGGGCCTGAAAGACGCCCAGATGAGAGACTTACTGTCGCCCCCGACAGATAACAGGCCAGGTATCAACACTTCTTAAGAAATCAGTTTCTCAGAACCATCTGAATATCCTCGCTGTTGTTATCAAACCTAATCATTTCCCTCAGATTTTGAAGTTCCTTTTATTATGTCCCAGGCCAGCTGGATAACCGAAGTAAGCTGCGTAACGTGGAGGAGCTCCGGCTGGCTGGACTGGACATCACCGACACGTCTCTGTGCCTCATCATCCGTTACATGCCTCTGTTATCGAAGCTGGACCTCAGCTACTGCAACCATGTCACCGACCAGTCTGTGAACATCCTGACCGCTGCAGGGACAACCACCAGAGACTCGCTCACTGACATCAACCTGTCAGGTACCAGAATCTCTCTTTTACAGGCTGGACATCTCAGCTTACTTCACATGTGCTGTTCACTGGTGTGCGAGTTAAAAAATTAGATTTATAAGTTAAGCAAATGTGTCAGACAGCTGGTTGGTATTGAGATAATAAAGATATTTTTGGGCATTTTGAGCCACTGCTGTTTGACATTTTTCTGAAAAATGTGAGACATCATTTAAAAAAAAAAAAGTAAAATAAAAATAGTGTGATATCTATTAGCTACTGAAAGATTAGATTTTGTTTCATTTTATGAACATGTTAAATGTTAAACACAAGGAACTCTGAGACAACAAATCGAAAGAGAGCATTAATGTTGTTTTAGTGCACACAAAATTAACGAGTCAATTATCCAGAAACAGAATTTAGTTCATTAAGAACTTTCTAGTCAGAGTCAGATTCTCCTCTGTGTTAATATCTGTGGAAATATTTTCTTAAAAAAGTCACTACTGCTACTATTATTGACAATCATTAACATTTACAATGAAGGAAATGTAAATCAAGCATTTTTTTTAATCATATCTGCTAGTTTAGTTCATCAATAAGTCTAGAAAGTGACATCTTGGGATCACCAAGTTTTAATTAAGCAATATCTTTAAGCCAGCTAGTTATTTGAAATATATCCCAGGAAGTAATCTTTTTTGTTCTACTATCACAAAGATAAACATAAAATAAATAGGATTTAATTGAATTGAGCTTTTTAGTAACAAATGATTATCAGAATCTGTGAATAAGCACCTTTGGCGAACTGTTTTGTACGGTGAAAGTTCTGTAATGCTGTGGGCCTGTTTCTCCTCAAAGGGTCTTGGGAATCCTGTAGGCTTTCAAATACATGGGCATTTTAAATACAGATCTAGCCTTTAAACTAAAATCAGGTCAACACTAGACATGCACATAAACCCTTCATGTCAGAACACTTCTGCACCTTTTTCTGATTTCTCACCCTGCGCCTCCCTCCCCTTGCAGTCTGTAACAGGGTCACCGACCAGTCGCTGACCTATTTCAAGCGCTGCGGAAGCATCTGTCACATCGACTTGCGCTACTGCAAACAGGTGACCAAGGAGGGGTGTGACCAGTTCATCGCCGAGATGTCAGTCAGCGTTCAGTTTGAGCTAATTGAGGACAAACTGCTGCAGAAGATCAGCTAGGAGCGGGAGAGACTGTGATAAAACTACCGTCCACTTGGAGGCAGCAGACGACTTTGTGTTGGAGGCGGAACTGACACACGGACGGTAAATACGTCTGAAAACTGATGTGCTGCTGAGCCAGAATGTAAAAATGGAGGTCTCGTCCAGCTATGGCAATATTACATTAAATGTTTTTGTTGTTGCGCCTGTTTATGACTTATTTATTGATAAACTGTTTGCATATTCTATCACAGCTATCCCTTGGTGTTTATAGACTATTTTGCTCTAATGCAATAACCTTTGCATTATAAATCACTATTTTTGTATCAGAAAGTCTTTCTTACATTTACGTGCAATATAAAATGCACCACTGTATAGCATCATATTGCCAAAACAAGGACAAAAAAAGATAATCAGTTGGCGTTGTTGTTCAGCTCTGTGGAGTTAAAGCAAAAATCAGTTGTTGGAAGGTAATTAGTGTTTGTGCTGTTGTTTTTACACTTTATTGAATGTGCCTGGATCTGTTTTTTTTTCTATTAGATAAAGCTACTGTAAAAAAAAAAAAAGTTTTCCAATATAAAGACCATATTTGGATCAGGTACTTCTACCTGTACGTATGTTTCAAAGCTTAAAACTTATTTGCACTCATGAGGTACATACGAATACATGAATGTATTCCTGCATACGCTACGTTGTACAGTGTATAAAGCCTATTTTTTCAACACTAAAACGTTCTGCTGAGTAATTTTGCTGACTGCTTGCATTTGACTCGGTTGCTCTACATCAGGGGTGCTCAAGTCCAGTCCTCGAGAGCCACCATCCTGCAACTTTTAGAAGTATCCTTACTCCAACAGACCGGGATCAGCTCCCAACAGGCCTGGTAACGAGCCATTCATTTTATTCAGGTGCGTTGCAGCAGGGATGCATCTGAAAGTTGAAGGATGGCAGCTCTGGAGGACTCCTGCTCTACATTAAGACGTCAGTGAGCAGTCGCCTCTTTGCCATCTCTCTTGCTGGTGCTTTCTAGACGAAAGCGTTTTAGCTCTGCATGCAGCAAGGAAATGTTTACATCCATCTTTAGATTTAATAATACTTTAACATGACTAAATCTAGGCCTTAGTGGAGCCCCTTAGGTTAAAATAAGCAGAGCTGAATCATACTAATCTGCAAAGACTGAAAAATAGAAGGGAAAGTAATTTGTCTAAAGTGTGTGTGAAACCGTTATATTAAATAAAAAAACCAACAAGGCAGTTTTTCATTCATTTTTATTCCAAAATTGTGATTATTCTGGATTTCAGCGTTATGGCAGATTTGGTTTCCATCTGCTGCAGTTGAAGCTTTTCAGTAAATAAATAAATATTCTGTCTTTTGCTAAATTCATGACAGCCAAGCACACTGGTCTGAGGACAAGTTTCAAGGTTTTACTTTATGACTAAAGGCGTGATCTCTTTTATTTTTAACACAAAGACAAGAGGCGCATTACCATTTATCATGTGGGAACAGATATATTAACAAAATACTTCTTTATTTGCAACATTTTACAAAAGTGTTTTTAATTTTGCTTTTGGTTTGTAACACTGAACAATTTTAGTTTTCATGCGAAATGTATTTTTTTTTTTTTTAAGTGGTTCTCCTTTTGTGGAAAGATTTTGTTTTTATAAAATGTCAGTCTATGTTTACAGTTTAGCAGCATTACTTTTAAAGATTCATTTTTTTAAGACTGTCTCTGTGAGATTTTTTGTATATTACCTTAGATCAGTCTATCTGTTCAAAACATACATGTATATCTTATAGAAAATCTTTGAGATATTAAATTCACTATGAACAAAGAGGTCTTCAATTTTCATTTTTTTCAAAGGTTTCACATATAAGTATGAATGTTATACATTAACTTGAGAAAAATTCATGTATTTTTTTTTTTTTTACAGAGGACTGGGTTGATTAGGGCAGCATATTGTCTATTTTTGTATTAAGATTATGACATAAACATTTGTTTGAGATAAATGAAAGCAGGCAAAATAATCATCAACTCAAACTTGTGCACCAATTATTATTATTTTTTTTAATATTGACGTTTGCGTTAATGCTGATAGTTAAATAAACTCCATATAAGAATGAAGAGCAGACTTTAAACCTTGTGGTTTGTAATACTGCATTTTATTGAATCTAATAAATCCTTTTTGTATCTCCTGTTAACCAAAATAAAAAGGTTCAACATTCAGAATATAAATATCTGTGAATATGAGTGCTCTCCCAGTCTGATATCAGCGTAGCTGCCCGTGAATGACATCTTCGACAAACAGCAGCTTCAACAACAGGACCTACAGAGTTACAGTGCTCCGTACAGTGGAAATGGTGTTCAACAGATTCAGTTGTTTGGACCTGGTGACAGAAACACGCCACACGAAGAGAGAGACGGTGACGCAGTGAGAATACATTCTGGAAAATTCTCAACCCTCTCTCTCCTCAGTGGAGTTTTTCCTTTTCTTCTTTTTTTTTTTTTAAATCATATTTCTTACAAGAAAACATCCATAACTTATCAATGAACAGCAGAAGCTAACTATGAGATCTATTCAGTTTGCTGCAAAGTACTTCAAAACAGATTTAACTGCCTCTTTTGACATGAAAGTGTTTCATTTGCATAACAGGTTAAAGTAAATACAGCTACCTCTGTGTTGTAAAATGTAGGACCACGAGACAAAAATTATGCTAATGATCTAACAATGATAAATGAGGAAATAGCACCTGATTAGCTAGGATGGAACCATAAAGAAGCACGGTTAGCGGAAGAAAATGGTGACGGTTTTAAGATCATTTGCAAAAGTTTTCATGCCCTAGAACTTTTTCACATTTTATTACATTACAACCACAAACAGATTTTTTTGTGACAGACAACATAAAGAAGTAGCAACTGAAATGTTTGCCCATTCTTTTTTTCCACATTAATTTTCAAGTCTTTGTTTTAGGTCAGACTAACAGAAGGTTTTGATCTGAACGTTCGGGGTTGTTGTTCTGCTTGAAGCTGCTCCGGTCTCGATTTCTTTGCAGGTTCTATTAGCTTTTATCCCAGTATTTCCTCTATTTAACTCCGTCCATCTTCACGCCAACTTGGCCCAGCTTCCCTTATCCTGCCGACCTTAAGCCTCCTCACACAAATGTTTTATTTTGGTCTCATTTGACCAGGAATATTCTTTCTTAAAGATCAAATTTTTCCATTGCAGGCTCTTCAGGAATGGACAAGACAATTTAAATTATGGATAATTTTCTTTCCATTTTCCACTGACGTGCTTACTTTGATGTTGGCCAATCACACAAAGTCCCATTGAAATACACTGAAGTTTGTGGTTATAGTTGGGGGCAGTAGAGGGGAATCTAGACAAAAAAGGTTCCAGGATATGAATATTTTTGCAAGGCACTGTAGATGACAGCATAACCAAAAATCAGAGTGTAATTCTTTCGTGTATTCAAAAAGGAACAACCATAAACTATGCAGAACTCTCAAACTGTTGAAAGCTTGATAATAAAACTATTTTCTGAGACGTGGTCCAGATAAAGTTGGGCTTGACTTCAGATTTATTTATTTTTTGTCAGAATGAATCGCCAGGAAAACGTGTCCACACTTTGTTTTCTAAAGCTGATCTGAAAAAGAGTAAAAGTAAACTATTAAACCAAGCTTGCTGGTTATGAGATGCATACTGTGAGACCGTAACCAAAACATCCTGTGAAGGCATGTTGTTTGGCACCCTACACGTGCCTTTATGTGTGATGGATGAAATGGCTGATGTTTTTTTTTCTAATAACACACACACACAAAGTCTTTTTCTCTGATATTGCACATCCTAATGAACACTGAGGGAGATCACACAGTGCCATGTGGCATGACAGTGTAAACCTTATCGACTCTAAAACCCTGGGATCTCAAATCTATCGCCACAGACCCTCTCAAAGCGTCCACAGAACCACCTTCTCTTGCCTCCCTCAAGTAAGGATTTAAAGCAGAGAGTCGTGACGGTGTCTGCCATGCAGAGTGGGAGACCTGGCGCGGCCGGAGGACAGGTGGGACCAGTCGGTAAGGTGGGACGAAGGGGGGAAAAATGAAGGCCAGAGGCAACAGTCTAGTCTGGAAAAAAAAAAAAAATTCTTTCACAACTGTTGCAGCATCAGGTTCCTCCTCCGTGCTAAATCCAGGGCCACGCGCGCTCCGAAAAAAAAGAGAAAAATAGTCAGTTTTAGGACTTGAAGACATGCACGGCCCGCACCACGTACTGCCTGCAGATGGGGCACTCGCTCATCCTCTTTCCACATTTGGTGCAGGTCACCATGTGGCCGCATTCAAGCAACACGCAGTCGATGATGGCGTCCATGCAGATGCGACAAAGGTTTTCGTCCGCCGCAAGCTGAGCTCGGACACCATCTGTGGAGGGAAATGGAAAGCATCACATGCGTGGTTATTGAACTGCACACAGATCAGAGATAAGCTGATTTATTCATGGCACTCAAACTATCTGGCCTCTTTTCATCCTCTGTGACTCTAAATTGTTTTCTCTTGAGATGTGATAGATTATGTTCCTGCATAATATTTTGATCTCTTTCTGACCCCCATCAATAACACTTCCATATATCTATGTGTATTTATAGATGCACCGATAGTTTTTCAGTGTATTTCCTGTGTACTCTGGTGGCCAAGCAACAACATTCGGTTGCCAAATTCACTGCCGTGTTTTTGTGCAACGACAATATACTAAGTCTAAGTCTAAATCTAATTATCTCCTCTTATCTTTTGAAGAGAAAGCATAAAACAGACGTTTATAACAGAACTTCTTAATCTTGTTAGTGAATGTAAATTTTGTGTTTTGATTTGTAGGTTTATTTTGCCTTGATTGCATTTTGTATTTTCTGAAGACAATTTTGATTCAGATTGCATTTTGTGATTTTTTTTGTTATTTCAAGTTAATGCTCTGTTGATTTCCTGGCGGCAGATTAGATTATAAATATAAAACTGGTATCATCAGTGGTCTTCCTCTGCAGCATCAAAATGGATTTAAGTCTTAATTTAAACTACAACAAATGATTTTATATTCTGTAATTGTAATTTAAATGCTTTAAATCTGTGAAAAAATGGCAACCTCTCTGATTGATGGATGGATGGATGGACGGAGGGACGGATGGATGGATGGATGGATGGATGGATGGATGGATGGATGGATGGATGGCACATTGTTAAGATCATGAAGCACAAGATTAGTTTTTCCTGAACAAAATTAACTTGAGCTTAATATGTTGCAAGCATATTAAGCTTGCAACATATCAACAAGTCAAAACAAAACAGACAGTGAACATCAGTGACGTATGAAAGCATCATCAGCATGAGTAAGCGCAGCAAATTTAATACAAAAAGTAGAATGACGTGTCAGATAACTCCTGATGAAACAAAACATCTGCCAAGAAAACAGATGAGACTGTTGGTTACTTATTCACCTGTAAATTTAGGTTGTTTTTTTATTTTTTATTTAAAGTCAGTGTTCATTAAAAGTTTAATCTTCAGCATGGTTTTGAATTGATAGAAAACTAATGAATCAATACAATCTCAAGCCCACAACCTTTCGACTGCAATACACACTGATCCACATTCATCCCTATCCTGTACCAATCTGTCGCACCATGATTCCCACAATGCGCTCCTGGGCAACTTGCCTGCCGATCACAGTTTTGATGCATGAATTTGTTAGTGCAACTGGGTGAATGTGACTGTAAAGTGCTTTGAGTGGTCAGTATGACGAGAAAAGCTCTACATAAACTGAGTTTTTCCACTTTTCTCTTTCTTTTCCATATTCACAACGACCTCAACTCTTGAGCTTCAATATCTTGGTAGATACAATTTTATACTGCAAAACTGCTGGATCCACGTGGTCTTTTGTAAATGTGGTATTGCAAATGTTAAAATTATGATTGCAATCGCATTTGTATCTACTGTGCAGCTTCAGTGCACAAAGAGTCAATTTGCTTTACAAAAAGGTTAAAAACAGAACATAAAGAGGATTGCAAACTTAATCTTTACGACACAAAAGTAAGATAATATTTTTACTTACATTTTAATATGGATCACATAGGTTAATATAACATCATTACACATTTTATTTTTACATTGAGTTTCTCAGTCCTAGAGGAAAAAATCCGTACAGTATATATTTTTCAACCAATGGATTCTGTTATGTTGCAACCCCATCAACAAATCTATATTTATATTTTAGTTTCTTATTATCTTTTCCGTTTTCCTCTTCCGCCTTTAGCCGGCACCAATCTGCTCTTTCATTTCTACATGCCACTCAAATCCTGCAAGCTATTTCTGTAATTATTTGTTGAGCAGCTTCCTCCTGATTTGATTAAACTCCGACAGTTTTCATGCTCCAATTGAAGGGAGCGTTTCCCTCTTGTTCAATCCTAGCTAAGGATGAGAAGCTACAGGCATCAAATCATTTTGAATCGTGTCAGAGCACTGACTTATGGGAGTCAAATGCTGAGCGATCGGCTGGCTGGCCTAAATCCGACTCCCGCTGCCGTGACGGGCAAAAAGTCGATGCAGCTGCAGCCCGCCTGCCTCCCTGCAGCTGAATGCAAAGTGGGCTAATAAGGTCCTGGAGGCCTTCGTGTCGGCCGAGATGCTTGACAATGTAATTACACCTGATGGAGACGTGCTGCTGCAGCAGTAATATGATGGCTCGTCAAGAGTTAAAAGCTTTAATAGGGCGCATTAATGACAGAACGAGAGGCTGTCCTTCAGAATTACAGGAGACGGCGCAGAGTGGGAAAGACACATAAAATGTGGAAACAGAAGCAGGCAGGAGTTAATGTCCATAACAAGATGCCGTACAGGATGGAGAGGATCACATGAGCAAAACAAATGGCTGCAGCATGCCTTTACTGTGTCTGCACAAAAGTTAGCTTGGTTATATCTTACCTCCAACTCCACTGTTGCAAAGAGGTGGAGGATATGCAACCACTTCACAGATAAGAACGGGCAATAATAGTAAAAATCAATTAGTTTCGGGAATAACAAGTCTGTTCTTTAATGGAGATCAAAATCAACGTACAGTTGTACAGTAACGTTTCCTTTGCTTTGCAAAAGTATTCAAGTGTCAACTTTTTTCATCTGTGTATTCTATTGGGATTTTATGATTCATAAACAAAAAGAACTTCATAATTATAAAGTGGAAAAGAAATAATATATGGTTTAACTTTTCCAAAGATAAAAACTGTAAAGTATGGCGTGCATTTGTGTTCACCACCTAAATAAAATCGGGCGAAACCATTTGTATTCACTAGTCATCTAATGAGTATTTCTCCATACAGCATTAGTGGACAAACAGCATCATGAAGCATAGTAAAAACAGCAGACAGGTCAAGTTATGAGGAAGCTTGAAGCAGGGTAAAATTTTAAAACAGCATCATAAGTTCTGACTATGTTGCCAGCAAGGAAAACCTTGATAGAAGCAGTCAAGTGGACCATGATAACTCTGAAGGAGCTGAGTGAGAAAAGTCATGCACTTCAAATCCAGCTTTTATGGCAGGAATGTAGTCATTGTTGAAAGAAAGCCACAAATAGTTTTGTGTGCAGTTTGCTGTAGAGAAGACAGCAAACAGGGTGCTCAGGTCAGAGAAGATCAAAATGTAACATTTGACCTACTATTAAAGGCCATGTGTGTCAGCAACAATAACACTGCACATCATCCTGAGCACATTATTCCCACTGTGAAACACGGTGGTGGCAGCACCATGCTGTGTTCAGAACTAAATCCAAATGAGAATCAGTGACGAGTCTTGAAAGCCTAATGTAAACAGCTGCTCTTCATCCAAACTTGAGCCATTTTACAGAGAAGAATGGGAAAATGTTTGAAAACAGCTGTAACGATAAAAAAGGAAACTTCAATATGTTTGGACTCATGGAGGATGAAAGTAAACGTAATTTTTATTTGTAAAATCTTTTACCCACGTGTCATTCCATTCCATTTCACAATTATGCTCCAGTTCATTTCGGTTTTTTATGTAAAATTGCAATAAAACAAAGTGAAGAATCGGTGCAAAAAGTGGTAAAATATGAAATAGTTGAAGAGATGTGAATACTTTTGCAAGGCACTTACTTCCTGATTTAACCAAAACAATCAATTATCATAAAAAAATAATGCAACAATCCAAAAAATATTTACCTGCAGTTATGCTGACGTTTTCCACTAAAGGAGAGTACGAAGAAAAGGAGAAATTCAGCCAGGCATTATGGTAATGATCAATGCGATAAAATGAACTTCAGAGTCCTTACTGGATTTCCTGTTCTGCTCGTTTTCCCTGTAGAGCCGATGAACTCGATCCAGCAGCTCCCACTTCTCGCAGCAGCCGGAATAATTGACAAAGTTTCTGGCGAGGATTTCTTTTAGCTGGCGAACGGAGAGGTTCTCTATGGCCTCCTCGTTGTCGAGATCAGACAGCGAGGCCCTGATCCTCCTCTGCGTCGCCGGGCTGACCTGCAATCCGCACGGGAGCACAGCTGTTAATCACAGATTTCTTTTCAACAAAGACGTCGGCGATAAGAATCAGGCAAATCTGTGGCTGTGCATCAAACACAGCCAGTGCACCTCTAAGATGTTTTCAGCAGGCTCCAGGTTCAAAAGGGAAGCTGTCGGGGTGTCCTCATGCTCCTGTGGGAGTGAAATGTCTGTTAGCTTTCAAACTGATGCTTGACTGCACAGTCATCAGCATAATCAGCATTTTGATGCCTTAAAACGCCCATGAGGGTTGAAGAAAAATATCTCCAGAGAAAACATTTCTTCCTCTGTTGTGATTATGTCTTATGTTCACACTGCCTGAATCTCATCTCACGGCAAATGAGAGGAAGCCCTGCAGCATTCCTTCAGTACAAAAAGAGTATTTTATTGGTCAGATAGTTCAATGAAACTGCTTGATTTCGGTGAAAGCTGCCGTATCCAGACTACACACAAACAGGAAGAGATGCGATTTCTTCCCAAGCCCTAACCAATCATAAAATAACGGTGTACGGATTCATTTCCTTTGCTCTCAAAATGAGATTTCCCAAAAAAAAAAAAGGAAAGAGTTCTTCGGCGTTCTCGCAATGAAGAAGAAAACACGGCAACGTTTCAGACTGAATTATTAATAAACAAACTCGCCTCCAGCTGTTTGCAAGAGTCCGTCTGGTTAATTTATGGAAACCTGCTGAACGTAATGGTTCCAATGTGGACAGGATTGGTCAAGAACTGACAGAAAATCTGCACTTTTTCTTCACTTCCTAACTGGCTTGTCAAGCGTATGATTGGCTCTTAGTGGTCTTTCACTTTTTTAAAGTGTAACACGGTTTTTGCAGTGCTAAATACCTGGCAACACGTTACTCATTAATAAACAAACTTGCAGTTGCTCCTTATCAGCCAACAGTATTGCAGACTTCCTCTATTTTTTGCTGTTTTTGTCTTATTAATGTGTTTTAGATTACACAAATAAAGGTTAATATCTGACAAAAATAATGAGAGTAAAACCAAAACAGAGTTTTCAAATAATGACTTAATATTCTAAGAATAGCTATTGAAACACATCTGGGCTTAAGTCAAAAAGAAATCATCCCACTTGTTAAATCGTGAATAAAAGTCATTGATGAATCTAGCTAGATTATGGTCTTGAGAGCCTGAGAATCTGGATGACACAAAACCTTCTAATTTTAAATTCTGACAGGAGAGAAGATGACATTTTTGAACCAGAACCTGTGACAGTGACTCCTGCAGAAAGACAAAGTCTTTCTTTGAGATAAAAAAACATCAACATAGAAAACAGAGCCAGAAGTTTTCTATTTCTAATTTGTCACAGGATGTTGCACTAGTGAATGTATGCATGGTAATTCAGCTGCATACAATCTGCCAGCTTCATTCTGATTGCAGAGAATAATTATGACATGATTTCTTTGATGCAATAAAATAAATGTCAAAGTTTGAGGACTATTTTATGCAAATATTTTATGCAAATATTTAAGTGTTACAAACGCAGCAGTGGTTAATTTGGATATTGGCGGGAAAAATAACCTTGTGATTGCAGCTGCATAATGTAAGTGAATCTTGAATGTTTGTGATGTACAAACGCTAAGCTTAAAAACTGGGTTAAAATTCATTCCTTTCTGACTGGAAAGATGATAATGTTTTGTTCTGACAATAAAATTATACTTAAAATCAAACTCAGACAACAACATGACATACAATAAAACACAGTTTGACTTTTCTTGTGTTGAGTAACACAGATAATACACAGATGTCGTCTGGCTACATTCTTCTACAAAACTTCTATCAGTCTAGACAGATTTCACTATTTGACGACCAGAAGGTTAACTACTAATTTAACCTTCTATTTACTGAATTTAAACTACAACAAAAGCAGCTGGACAACAGCTGATCTGTTTCTGAGCATTATATCAGCCAATCATCCGCTCTCGTCCTCTTTTTATCTCCTTGACAAAAGACAGCCTGTAACATCTAATATGATGGAGTTTATTGTTTCCACCTCAGTGCAATAAAACAAAACTGTCTGGTTCTTTCTGTGCCTCAGCACATTCCAGCAGACCTCCGTCATCCTCTAATGAAGGCGTTTTAATAATGCATCCATCAGGGTAGCGGCGCGCCCGCCCTCACGCAGACTTCATGCTCAGAAGAGACTCCTCAGAGACGCCGGCAGCAGCTCCACTCAGTCAAACAGCCAAACCTTCTGGATCACCTGGTTTCTGGGACTACGTGTTAGTTTTTGCGCAGAAATTTTAAACAACAAAAAAAAAGGGACTAGTAGGAAGCACTCATAGAAGAATGCAAAAGTTGCTCTGCCATGCCGAACAGAACACTTTGAAAGCTACACAACCAGCAATGGAAGATAAACATAAATGCAGAAACACTCGCAAACATCATCTGATGGCAGATGCAGTAAAAAAAATAAAAATAAAAAAAAAACCTAACAAAGTGCAATCAGCATTTGGAAGATATACATGTTTGAGATCTCCACCAGCCATGTCACACAATTCTTATGCCCAAAAACTTCTGACTTATTCTTTGATTCCAGTTTGAGCTTAAACAACAAATAAAAACATCATTTGAAAACCACCTTTTGTATTTACTCTTTGTCTAATAATATCTGTTTCATCATCTGAAACATTTAAATGTGAAAAAAGTGACCAAAGATTTAACACAGTTTAATCTGCAGGAGGATTGAAGTCCACGTCCTGACTGGGATTTCTGTTTCAGTAAAAACATAAATGGGTCAAATCTGTTTGTTTCTAGGTCTGAGGATTAAATCCCCTTTAAAATATGCAGACAATTACTGACAGGAGTGACGGGACGCAGTGTTTCTATTTCCTGGCTTCAGCAGCAACGCCATGAGGCGAGTTTAACTTCTGTGATTGTTACGTAACAGCATCAGTTCATGTAACAGACCTATAAAAGGCAAACGGTTTAAGCTGCCTCACTGGCCCGACTGAGTGCTCTGAACTCTGACGCAACACAAACACAGCTGTTTCCAGCTGGACCCCGAAAACCCAAGGAAAAGAGGAAAAGAAAAGGCTTTTCAGGCTTGATTCGGGTTCAGTTGTGCACAAGCGGGGCGACTGTTTGTGTGACTTCAAACAGCCACTATGAGGAGCTTGTAAATAAGTTTGTTTCTCCCTTGAAATTAATTATTGTGGATAGAATGAGGGCAGATGTGAAGGAAGTGCGGCGTATGTTGATGAGGGATGGATGTTTGTGTGCACGGCAGGGTGGAGCGTGCGGCACCAACCTGGCTGGGGGTCCCTGAACTGTCACTCGGGCTGAGCGCGTCCCCCTGAGAGGCAGACAGGACCGACTGTTCGGAGGCGGAGCGCGTTGCGGAGGGCGGCGACGCCGCACGCGAGTGGGGGAGCGAGTGGAGGCTGTCTGTGTCTTCTCCCCCATCCTCTTCCTCATCGCCGCACGTGTCGTCGTCCTCGTCTTCCTCCTCTTCCTCCTCGTCCTCCTCCATCAAGGGTCTCGGAGTCTCCCGCGTCCCCTGGTGGCAGAGCACCAGGTCGACCAGGTCCTCCTTCTCCCTGCACGTGTCGGTGGGGATGTTGCGCAGCAGCAGGTACTGCCGCAGGTCTTTGACCCGCAGCTGCATGAGGCGCGGCCGCTGGAAGGCCGTGCCGCGCAGCAGGTGGCAGGTCGTGCAGCAGCGCAGGTTTTCCTGCAGCACCGAGCAAAGGGCACAGAAACTCTTCTTGCAGTCACAGCAGATGTGCTGCAGGGAGACACAAAAAAGACGCACATCAGATCAGTTATTCTCTTTATTGTGCGCGGAGCAGTCTTTTTACAAACAAAACTATTTGTTTTATTCAAGTCTGACAGACAAATGGAGCAGCTGAACTGTTTGTACTCATGTGAGCTGATGCTTTGATAGATAAAACATGAGCTCAAGTATTCATGCACCTCTTTTCATTTTGCAACTTCCAAACAGCATAATTACTGAATTTTCAAAGACGTGCAGCATTCAGTCCCCCTGAATCAATAATCTGTTAAATCATTTTTTGCTTAACATCTTTTAGTGTATGTCTCTACCAGCTTTGCATATCCAGACAAAAGTGGGTTTTGTGATAATCAATTAATCGCACGATAAATTAAAATGACCTTGATAATTTTCATTTACTTGATTGTCTATTTTTCTTGCATGTCTCTCTTTTTCTACCAAAGACTGGATGACAAAAAGCTTCAGTCTGGTGCTTTGGTCTCAACCAGCCTCTATTTTGAAGGACAGTTTTGTTTAAAGAGATTTCAGTTTGTATTTTACTTGTTGCTTCCAGTGAACCAGCAGCAAAAAGTCCAACCTTAACTCAGCCATTTTCTTGGTGAGAGCAAAGAAAAGTGAGACAAACCGTTTGTAGCTTCTGGCGATGTTTGACATTTATCATTGATACAGAGCGACAGAGTAGATTGACACTTCAAATGAACAGAAAAGCAGGTCAGCCGTGGCGGTAAACATTTTCTTATCGCTCGAGCACAACTGAGCCCCGAATCCGCCGGGAGCACATTTCCAGCGTAACAGACGGCTTTCTTCAATCGGCTGCAGCTTATCCCCCAGTGGGACTTTTTCCATGCCATGAAAATACCACGCTGACACTCAAACGCTGAGTCGACCCGCCATCGGAGAGAAGGCAACTGGCTGCGTGTGGAGGATGAAAGTGCGATCTGAAGCAGTGAGCAGAAAAGAAGCTGGGAACGGCGGAGTTTTTATCAATGTCTCCGACTGCCAGACAAATCTATTCAGCTACAAAACTCCGGGTTGGACAGGAAGACTGGAAATGTCAAGATTACCGCGACTCTGCAGAGTATCACGTATGTCAAACCCAACATTTATACATAAAGATCAGATTAAGGGATAAGTAACAGACTGTCATTCAAGTTTGACTCTAAGTTTGTGCATTTTGTGACACCCAGGTGTGACGATTTCGGAGCAATCTCACAAAAAAAGCCATCTCAGAAAAAGTAGGTAAATTCTACAAAAGCATGCATAAAAAGCAAGAATGGAAAAGTTTCAACTGTTATTGTGTTAGTTCACACTATTCTTAAATAAAAATAATCCTGAGATCACAGCATTTGATTAGGCATAAGACTGAAAAGTTCCATTAAGGTATTTTATGAGTTTGCATGATTGAACAAAAACTCAGTAATTATGAGTGTGTTCCTTGAATGCATCATTAAACTCCATTTAAAAAGCAGCATGTAGTCATAACATAAAAAGAAGACTGAACATTAATCTTAAAAGAGTCACTTTAGAGCAAAAAGATGAAGGTGAGCCAGACATGGAGCTTCACAGATTTCTGTAGTGAGGAGAAAATGTTCTTATTTTCTGCCTAAATGTGATACAAACCCACCCAGCTCTAACCTCTGCCTGTGTTTACCTTGCGTCTGAAGACGGAGAAGGCCAGACCGCAGGCCTTGCAGAGCTGCCCGGCGCTCCCTGAGCTGGTGGGGGGGTAGGTGGAGTATCCTGCGCTGGGGGCAAAGCGGAAGGGCCCCGCACCCGCTCCGAAGCCCGGCTGCGGTGTCCGCACTGTTCCCGTGCCCATCACCTCGTTCAGCAGCCCGCAGCATGACGCCCACATGGACGACGCCCCCGCCTGCCGAGGGCAAACACACATATCGCACGCTCACTAACCAGGAACATGGATCCTCACATTCTGCGTACATGCACTGTTTTGACTCAATCTAATCACGATTTTTAGCTGTGGAAAACTTGCACAAATTGCTATGTATTTTTTGTATGCAATTCTGTGTCACACATTTCTGTACTCCTTTTCAGGAACTTTGCATGATGCAGGAGCAGGAATTAAAAAGTGAAGTCAAGTGTTTTCACTGGAGAGCACAAATTTCTCTGACTTTATCATTGATGTGAGACATTAAGACATAGTTTTTACATGTGATCCCTGCAAAGCTGGAGTCATTTGGACAAATCAAACGTCCCAACTTTCACTATGCAAGAGTATAGAAGAAATATATAAAGGTATTACATTTATAATATCATTTGTGCTGATATTCACAAATGACTATATTATATTCACCATGTTGGCTCTGAGTCTTTAACAGGTGTTTGAAAATGTGTGAAATGCTCTTGGTTGTTATGGCTCAGCTCTGTGTTTTCTACTAAAACCCTGATGACTGCAATAATTAACAGCTTATTTGCACCTCCCTCAATTTCTAGCCATCAAACACAGAATGCACTTCACCCTTTAGTGACAGTACGTGGTGCAATGAAAAATTTACTCATTGTGACTTGTATTGTGAATAATTGCTGAAAGGTCGCTGATGTTTCCCGCCGCTGGAACACAGTTAGTTTGTGGAGTTGCAACCTTCAAGTTATTGGGATGCAGTAGAGCCCCTGATTTTCCAAGAATTCGATTTTCCGATGTTAGAACAAAATCTGTCTTCTAGGTACAAATATAACGGAGAAGGAAATTAGTTTAGGTGAATTACACCATCATAAATGTTTTCTAGCAGCTGGTGGAAACTCTGCAGACTGGGAGACTCAAACAAACAATTGACAAGGGTTTTCTGTTACAGGGTACACAAACACACACACACACACACACACCGCTACTGCCAGGGCAACCCTGGAAATATTAGCACAGCCTCAAAAGTAAATAGAAAATCCACAGGATAAAGACTCATGTTGAACAGATATATTACCTCATAAAATTTATTTGGCAATCAAAACAAAACTAAAAAAAAACAAACAAACAAAAATATAAACTGTATCAAGTTCAGTTCAGTTCAGATTTTGATACAGTTTCATTCAATTACGTGACAATACATTAATCTGTTTTGCTTTGTTTAATTGCATCTAGTTCAGTTCAGTTTGGCACTAATTATAATAAATTCATTTCAGTTCAAATTAATCTAATAAAAACAATTCAGTTCATTTTAGTTCAGTTTAAACTCAACTGATTTAAACTCTGTTTGCTTAAACTTTGTCCAATTCATTCAAAGTCCACTTTAATTTGGTAAATCCAGTTTAGTTCACTTTATTTAATTTCAGTTCAGATTAGTTTCACTCACTCAGTTGAACTCAATTTAATTCAGTTATATAAAACAAAATTTATAAATGCCCCTTTTATTCAACTAAGTCCGGTAAGAATTACATTGAAATGAATTTTTATGCAATTCAAAACCATTAGATTCAGTTAATTATAAATGCTTATAAGTGAAAATGTTTCCATTAAAGGAAATTAATCAGTAACTTGACCAGTCAATGTCTTAGAAGATCTTTGGAAAGCATTATGTGACTTTCTAGTGTGTGTGTTACATCACTTTTAAGCATTATTAAGCTAGATAAAAGGAAACGCAAGGCCTTGTTGTTTGGCGATTGGAATACACAGGAGATAAAAACTCCCGACGTTTCGGTTCGCTTTAGCAGTGCCGAGTCACGGAGCGAAGACGGCGCGTTAGGAGCCGCGGCTCCTCGGAGCATACAGATGAGATGTGGAAAGAGAAAGAATACTTCTTCTGTTGTTCCCCGGCTTCCTGAATCGATAGCTGACACGAGCTTAATGTAAGGCGGCTCTGTGTGGGAAACAATGCAATCCACCGGGTCCAGTCACGTCCCGTCTTAAGACAGCGCTCTGCTCGGAGTTGTCACAAACACCCTGTGATCTGACTTCACCCGTCTGCTCAGGGATTCCTTATGTAATCTTTAGGAACAAGGCTCTATTTGTGGAGTCAGGTGGGGAAGGAGGCAGTGCAGCCAGACAGTCAATGTGTCTCGCTGCAGTCGTGTCTCTTTAAAGTTCAAATCAATAATATTTAACAGCTTCTTGTAAAGTCTGTCCATTTCTGCTTGCCCGCCTCTTGTCCTTCTACTTACTTATTATTAAACTGGTTGAAGACATCTTAAGTCATTTCAGTTTTTTTCTACTAGGGAATTACTAATAATTGATTTATCTTTTAGCAAACTTAGTTTACACCAACTTGAATTGCAGAATTTAAAATACTCATTTTGCAGTCAGAACAACAGAAAAGTCAGAAATATTAGCGAAAATGAGCAAAAGTGCCAATTGTATTTGTTCATATATCTAGTCTTATTTTCCTGCAGTCAAAGCACAGTGCATAACAATTTGCTTTGCTCAGCTGATGGTATGAACTCGACTGGAGGTTTTACTGCTTAACAGTCTCCCTGGTCAGATACAAAAAGCAACATTTACTGCATTCTCCAGGACAGGAGGAGAAGTCACTGCAGTCCGGCTATAAAAAATGAGACTTATCTGGCTGTTTGCCAGCAGCTCGACTTCCCCACTGTCACTTCCATTAGCAGGCTCAGAGCCCTGCAGGCAGGGAGTCCCGGACAAACAAGCAACAAGGGCGTCTTTACTGGAGATCCATAAGCTCTTCCAGAAACATGGACTGTGTTTTTGTTCTCTCATCATCTTTGGTCAGATATTTGGCAAGCAATGGAGGTATTTTTCTGAAATTAAACACCAGCAAATATTCACGTAAGAACAAATATGACAAAGCAACAAATGCCAACAGAGGACCAGTCTTCAGTGGAAAACTTGACTTCATAAAATCAGATAACAACAATTCAGCTCAATCAGCGCAGTGAGTTCATTTCAGTTCAGTTAGTTTAGTACAATTTAACTTAACTCCGTTAAGCGTAGTTTAGTTTAAAGTTGTTCAGACTGGTCAGTTCGGTTAAGGTCGGGGATGCATAATATATTGGCACTAATATCAGTATCGGCTGATAAAAGTCATTTTTTAACACACAGTATCAGTCATATAAATGAAACTCACTGCCATCTTGTTTCTGGAGAAGGAGAGGAGGATGCTGGTCATGTGACAGTGATAGTGAGGCCGTGGGAAACTGCAGATAAGCAGTGGTGGAGTGTGTGGTCGTTTCCTTAAATGTGTCAAAAGGGTAGTGAAATGTTTGTAATGTGCAGCTAAGGGAAAAATTAAGAGAGAAAATCAGAAATGGTCAAATTAACAAAAAAAAAAAAATGCAGAGCTTTCAGACCTCAAATAATGCAAACAAAACAAGTTCATATTCAATACTAATGTTTCAACTCAGGAAGAGTTCAGAAATCAATATTTGTTGGAAAAACCAGGAGGTTCAGTGCAGTGGTCTCTTCATTTTATCCAGAGACAGGCTGACATTTTTTCACCCATGTAGTTAAAACATAAAAATTACAATTACAGCACATAAAATCATTTGTCGTAGTTCAAATCCATGAGTCTTAGAACCACTGATGATACCAGTTTTAAATTTGCAATCAAATCTGTTGTCGGGAAATCAACAAAGCAGTAACTTCAAAGAACAAAAAATCATAAAAAGGCATTCTGAATTAAAATTGTCTTCACAGCAGAAAAAAATACAAAATTATATAAATCGGGGCAAAATAAACCTACAAATTAAAACAAAAAAAAAATCCATCCAATTTAAGATTCAGTTAATTAAAATTCAGTTTAATTAAATTCTTCTAAATTGAATTAAATTCAATTCATGTCAGCTTAACTTGGATTTAATTTTATTTAGTTTAATTCAAGATTCGGTAAATTCCTTTCAGATCAGTTTGCTTTACTATATTTCAGATCAGGACAGCTCAGTTCAGTTAAGTTGCAACCAATTTTAAAAGTCACTTTTCATAACAACGAGCACCACCAATATCAATAAAAGCAAGAGACTCACATTTATTCAAGTTACGGTTCAAAACTATTGGATTTAGGGCTGTTGTAAACAAATATTTTAGTAATCGAGTAATTTATCGATTATTCTTATGATTAATTGAGCAATCACATGAAAAATTTGATAAAATAAAATATTGGTAAATCTGGCATAACAGCAGTGTTACTATCAGATATCAATATCAGTCCAATTTTTCATATATGAGCTTCTCTACTAGCTACTTTTTTGTAGTTTAGAAAATTAACCTGTAACAATAATAGCTCACTTTCTAAGTTAG